>CM068375.1:61942090-62130155 GCA_034769895.1 Magicicada septendecula
GTAGTACAGTATTACAATAAAAATAAATAACTGGGTTCCACCAGGAAGGACTTGGATTGTCCAGTATCAGAAAAGAATTAATGATATATTAAACTAATACAAAGAGTCAACTGTGTAACAACTAATAATACACACCACATTGGAACTCCTAACCTTTTAAATACACGGAACATCACTAATTACTTCAAACGATAGAAGAACGTATTTGGATTCGGAATTTGCAGAAGAACCACCAGTCGGCCGTAAATAAACCCAGGGAGCTGTATTTCCGAGGTGACCAGGACAAGGATTCCACTTTATTGAACCGAAGAAAGGAATATCGAACAACATATCCATTCTGAGCGACGAGGTTATCAACCAACTGCCTACCCGAGTTGCTTCGTTCTAGTCTGGTAAATTATAATTGTCTAAATCATACTGACAACACAACACTTCAAATTTGTAATATCTTGCATTCTTATCTATGTATTTTTAATCTTCCTCACAGTTACAAGAACCTTCGCACCCTGAACTAAATTAATTATAAAAAACAAATTATATAACTGAATATAAAATAAAGTATTGGACCGAACAATAATCGATACACGCAATCTATAGCCTTTTGTATGCCAATTGGAACCAATCCTATTTAATGTTAACGGAGTGAATAAATAAAGAAACCTTATATAATTTCAAAATCTTATTATTTGGGGTATTATTTAATGAGTTGGGAATCAAAGGTAACTGACTAAGTGTATAATAATTGGTTACCGTAAACAGTGAATTAACCTATAAGTTTCGTTGTCCGGGAACTGCAGCGCTTGTTGCGGAATTCTCCGACACCAAAGAGAAGAGCATTAAAATACGAAATTTACATAATTCTCTTCGAGGCATACTAGGGCTGAGCGAAATTATAGAATAAAACACTAATTATTTAAGTTACAATCACACTTACACAGGTATTTTAATTAGAGAGATAAGCTAATATTAGTTAACGAAATTATTATATTCCCCAACTCCAAATATCTCAGAAATTGGATTAAATTAACACGACCGAAGAGAGGAGAGACAGAGAAGCATACCCGTTCCTATTAACAAATTGGTTTACATTGCGTGACACGAACGAGACGCACGTACTCGTTTTATAACAATATATATATATATATATATAGACTATATATATATTGATTTTAAAAATTTTTTTAATTTATATATACGATGATGATGGTTAATACTGTCGAAACAATGTTATATTCAGAAAATAATAATAATACATTCTTGTACGAAACGTTTTATTATTATTAATAGTAATATTAAATACACAAGAATAGCTGAACAAAAATGAATGTAATATATATATATATATATATATATATATATATTGAACAAAGTACGCGAGTCAAAGTCGAAAGACAAAGTACAAGCGAAGTTTGGCACTGAGGAGTTTTGTATCAAAATTACAATTCGGTAATTCTCAAAAGACAGAGTGGAGAAGGTAAAATTTCTCTTTTGAGAATTACCAAATTGTAATTTTGATATATATATATATATACATATATATATGTAATATATTATATATGTTATATATATCATAAAATTATAACATATAATTATATATATTATATATATATTGTAACGTTACCAAATTTGGTAGTTACATAAAGTAAGCAATTATTACGTCAAATGACGGGAAAGCATGAAAATATTTCTAAGTAAGTAAAATTACGTAAACAAAAAGTGTGTATCTACAGATATATTAGTGTAAAATTCCAACGAAGAAGAAGGAAGTGTAACATAGCAGCATCGTACACAAAATAGAGAAAGAAAATGACCATGAGCCAAAATAAAATGTTAGAAACCAGGCCCAATAGATTCCAACAGTGAGGGGAACCAACAAAGATAATGACTATATAATAAACTGAAGAAGAAGACAACAGGATTCCAACAGTGAGGGGAACCAACAAAACAAAACAATGACTATGTAAAATAAAAGGAAGAGACAACTCAAGAGCAACCACAATGATGGCAGGCAAACCAATATATTTGCAAATATAAATACTATGGAACAACGACTACTACAATGGAAATATTGAAGAAGACGTTTAAACCTAAAGAAGAAAGGAAGAAGAAGGACAAGGAAACATGACATGAAGAGAGAAGAAAATGGATAGACCATACAAGAAATCACCATTCACCAAGTATACTAGAGACAATACTAGTAACCGGAAGAAGAACAGTGATTGTCAACTATGAAGAAACAGTGTTTAACATATTTAAGAAATCACAAACAGTAATAGTGAATACTTAATGTAAGTGTGAGAACCTGTGACCAGTTAACCAATTGTAACCTAATAAACCCCACAGACAATTCAAGTGATAAGGTTTATAGCGGAAGAAAATGTGTTACTTTCATAGTGGAAACATCAAAGATTAAATAGTCAAAAATACACAGACAGTTAGTGTGACTAATTTAATGAAGATTGTAATCCAAATAGATAATCATAAGACCACCAAGAAATGTAAGATAGAACAGTAAAAGCATTGTTCATAGAACCTGATAATAAAAACCTTTGTTAACTTTAAAAGAAATGTAACTGAATGCCACGGCAAAACAGAATACAATATAAAGAAAGGCCAGAAAAAATGATAACAAACAAAATAGTTTGTTAAGTATCAAACAACAATGTAACAGAAATTAGGTACAAACCATAACAAGAAATGTATTATCATTAGTTTAAGAATATTTGTATTATTGTTTAGAAGAAATAGAGTAAACATGTGTATTAATCAACATCTGAACCATTGTAATAGAATACCATAATGTAGTCATAATAGTAGTAGCAAAATGCTGCATAAGAATATGTTGCACATTGTTACATAACCCCATAGGAAATGCACCTATAAAACAAAAAATCATATATGTTAATTAAACCCAGTAACCACCAACAATTGTTTCAATTAAAGATTCATTATAAATAATAATGCACGCTAATAAATAATGTTTTATACTGAAATACACTGCACATAAAGCAGATTAAATATGATAGCACAAAGCTAGATGAAAGGGAACCCAATATGACAAATTAGTTAAGCAAAGTACATTATTAAAACTTGTACAAAGATCACTGAAAGTATTACCAGTAGTTAGAAAAACATCTGGTACTACTATGAGAACAGATTATAAGTATAATAATAATAGTTTTATGATCAAAATATTGTAAACTAACTGACTATGAATGAATAGCCAGATGTAAGCAAAGGCAATGTAACAAACTAATCAAGCAAAATACCTTATTGAAACTTACACAGAGATTGATGAAAGTGTTACCAGTAGTAAGAAGGACATCTAATACTACTATGAGAACAGGCCATAAGCATAAGAATAGTAATTTTATAGACAAATTATTAAAAACTAAATGACCATGATGGTGGAATCAGAATGTAAACAAACAATATGTAGCAAGTTATTTAAGCAAAATGCACCATCCAAACTTGTTCAAAGGTAAATAAAAATGTTATCAGTAATCAGAAGGATATCTGATACTACTTTGAGAATCTATGTCAAATATAATAATAACAATTTGGTTATTGATTTATTAAAAAATAACTGACTGCCATGTCATAACCTGATGTAAACAAACCCAATACTAGGAATTGAAAGGTTTTCATATAGCGAAAAGCTAACAAATATATTAAATGAACTAGGTACTATAGTTGTACGCTATTTGCATTTTCAACATTAGATACCTTATGTAGAAAAACACAAACAAAGTGACAATTTAAAGAAAAGAGATCAGAAGGTAGTTAGATAAGACTACTAGTATATGAAACACAACATTGTGCATATACTAAAGTGTAAACCAATGTAAATAAACGTTTTTATTATTATTAGAATACAAAACAAATGTTATTAGATAAGGAATAATAGTATTAAGGGCGATTATAAATAATCGAATATGGACGCTTGAGACGCCATTGTCAAACATTGTTTGAATAATAATTACTCCCAAATTTTTGTATTAAGCAATTGAGAAATGGACTCAAAACGTTTAATTAGAAGTGTTATTGTATAATTAGATAAGATTTGGTGAAATAAACTTATTAATTTTAAGATTCACCATAAAAATTTGTGAAATCGTTGTAGTGAATTAATAATGGACGGATTTCATTCTTGTTTGGACTTTATTTAAAGCCCAGGATGTCCGCGATTTATTGACACCAACCATTCAACGATATGACAACTAATAAAAAAGTTATAACGATTATAAACTTTTTAACCATTTTGTGCATCGGCGTTTACGTCACTTTAGTCTCCAACCCATATACGAAATTGGTAATAAATTAAAAGTTTTACTAAATCAAGGTGTTTTGGGTCGGCAGACATGAAATGAAAACCGGCAGACAAGCCAGAGACGCTTAGGAGAAGCGACACAGTCATCTTTCAATCATCAAGGAGTCAACACGCATATTTCGACGGACAAAATCGATGAAGAAGTTTTATTTGAATTGTGCGCGACACATATACATGAGTCATACTACACACACCTAACCTATATATAACACAGAATTAACGAGTGTATAGTGCGGAGTGAATATAATAATAAAATACGACCAGTGTATAATATCGGTCGTATTTTCGAGTTTTGTGTTGATAAAAAACCAGGGAGTACTATATTTTCATTATTTAAAAAATAAAACAGAAATAATAATTTCTGTAAATGATTGTTTGGATACTACTCTAATCAGTAGTATCGAAGTGTAGTAATGCTGATGAAAGTTATCAGAATTGACGAAAGAATTATTTCGCATTTATTAACTTAAGAAATAAATGTTTTTACTATTTATCATAATTAAAGGAGTCAAGATTAATTTAAATATTATAAAATATGAGTGTCGCATAGGCGCTCAATTGACTCATGTTGTTTTTGATTTGACTAATGAAAATAAATATTTTTTATTTTTGCGAAAGAATATTCTATTCTACTGATAGTTACGCATCAGAAGTATTATGAATAGTATATATATGTTTAGATTAATAAGAAATCAATGAATAATATATTTAACCCTAATAACTACTTACGTTATTAGATAACCTAGAAATAATAACAACAACTTGTCACCTTTCTTTTCATAAGTCTGTTCTCAAGTAATACAAACCAAATGAAAGCTATCACAAGAGTTTTTTTATTATAAACTTTTTCTCTTGTCAATAAATAATTTCTATAGCCAACTATTAAATAATAATAGTAATTTTTAGCAGTGCAAATCAACGCACGTGTTTATTAAAGTAACTACTGTGTACTGAATCCCGCGTACGATAATACGATAGTTATCGATTATATGGTACCGACTTTCAATTTTAACATTTGTTTGTTTGTTTTCTATTAATTCTTTATTAAATATTGTTATAAAACACAACATCTTGTATCTGGGATCATGTCACTTCAAAGATCACACGAACTTGGTAATTCAACTATGTAAAGAGGACATAACCTCTCTAAATAAAATTATTGTATTAACCTACAGTGTTACCAGCCTTGAGGTTAAGAAGAGTTTCTTTTTAAAATTGTTCATAATAATTATTTTTCTGTAAAATTATTAGTGATTGATTGTTGATTTTAAAAGATTTAATAGCATTCCAAAACTGTTAATAAACCTCAATTTTACTTTTACCAGTGGAAAAAGTGTTTAATTTCAAAATTAAAATAGTTTAGTTTTAATAGCTAGTTCTATCAAAAGGTGGCGGCAGAATTTGAATATTCCTGATAATTCAAATCATAATTCAGTTTTTATTTTATTTTATTGTGTATGCTTATCACGTATGATATTCAAATAGAATATCCCCTTGTATGTGTAGAGTGTATGTTACAGCTGAAGCAGTCACCCAACAGAACAGTAATATCCACATATGGTAAATGGGGAGGTGATCAGCGGAGTGCGAAAATACTTTTTAAACTAAAAGATTTAAACGGCAATACCCACACAATTATTAATAACAATCAAACCGCTAATAATAATTACATTTTTGGAAATTTTACTATACAATATTGTTGTGGATACCGGAGCGTATCTACAATCAATACACATACAACCAACACACTTACATATTATATATTATCTCATATATATCGTCGTTGTGTTACAATATATATATATAATACACTGTTGATATATATGATACAATTAAGAAGGCTGAGAATGGGAACAATATGTTTCCCGAAACATGTTCTAAATAAGGAAAAAACATCTGGAGGTAAAGTTATTATAAATATAAATATCATACATATATATATATATTGTAACGTGTCGTTTCACTAAACATAAAACATAACATACTCATTAACATGTAAATAATAATTAATTAATAGAATTATAAGGTACAAATGTTAAACTTAGAAAATAAGTAAAAAGACATTTGTTAGTTCATAAGCATTAGATTAAAACTATGAGGAGGTCTGCGTGCCTCAGACAGTTGTTTTGTATCATTGAACTACAAACAGTGAATGTTATAGATTTTACAAATATAATAAATCAAACTATAATTATGTAAGTTAGGTTGTGTGATAGTGCTAGAAAGTGAAAATAACAGTGATAGACTTTAAAAAGGAAAAAATCAGATATAAGGAATGTGATTAAACATTATTATAATATGAGCATTGAATGAAACATATAATCTATATGAAACAGTTATGTAGCCCATATAGTGAGATCAAACCAAGTGTAAATAATTTAAAAGATAGAAACTCTTACGTTAAAAAACTTATAATAATATAGTTACGAAGGAAAAATAAAGTAAAGGTCAACAGAATATTACTAATTAGAAATGGTAAACCGAACCTGTGACCCATAAAAAATATAGCCATGGCCTTTAACTAATGAAATTAATGTTTTGAGTGAAGATGATTGTTGTTAAAAAAATTGTGAATTGCAAGAGAACGTTTAAGGTGTGACTTCTGAATTGGATACAAATTGAAGACCAATAAAAGATGAGAGGACCAGGAAAAAATGCAAAACCTAGAAGAATGCTGTTTTAATCAAGAGACCAAAAAACCAGATGTCCAGGAATAAAGAATCAACCAATAAATCCGTTAAGAAAACTGCTAGATTGGTGAGATCACTCCATGACTAAATCAAATATTCGACCAAACATTATGACAGTAAAGATTGAATTACAACAAAAACAATAACTAAAAATCAATATAAAAACATTATAATTGTGAATTATTTTTGTACACTAGTATACAATAGTCATTAATAATAAGAGTTTTTGTTATAGTTAATAGTAGTTTAAAAGGACCCACAAACATTCAACAGACATTAACAACACTGTAATACCGAGTCTCATGCATCAAAGTTGTATTGTTTGTTCTATATGTAAATTGTAAGGCAGCAGGTTCCGATGGTTTACCAGGGGAACTATTAAAGAGCGCAGGAGGAGATTTCATAAAGGAATTTGCCCATCTTATAGAGCGAATATGGCTGGAGGAGGTAATGCCTGATGAGTGGAACAATGGGGTGGTGTGTTTAATACATAAAAAGGGTGATCCGCTTATATGTAAAAATTATAGGGGCATCTCTCTACTTAATACAGCATATAAGGTATTGTCCAACATCATATTTTCTAGGCTGCTTCCCTACGCTGAGGAAAACATAAAAGAATATCAGTGTGGATTCACTAGGAATAGGTCAACAACAGACCAAATATTTACACTAAGGCAAATCCTGGAAAAAACGCTGGAATATGGAGTGCCCACTCACCATCTCTTTGTGGATTTCCAGTCGGCATATGATTCAATCAACCGGAAAATGCTATATAGAGCTATGAAGGAGTTGCATATACCATCTAAGTTGGTGCGTATGGTTGGAGTAGTTATGTCCAATTCTAAGTGCCAAATCAGAATACAATCAAATCTATCTAACTCCTTAAAAACATTGAATGGGTTGAAACAAGGAGATGCCTTAGCATGTCTGTTGTTCAACATAGCTCTAGAAAAGGTCATCAGGGATTCAGGAATTCAAACTAGCGGCCACATATTTCACAAGGAGGTACAGCTTCTGGCCTATGCCGATGACATTGACGTCATAAGTAGGTCTGAATCTGGCTTAAAGGAAGCCTTTCAGGAACTGGAGTTGTCCGCTAAGGCTATGGGCTTGGTTATAAACCAAAGCAAAACCAAATATATGGTTGTAGGTGCCAATACTCGTACCCTGTCCCTGCGCATTAACGATTATGAATTTGAAAAGGTTCAGGGTTTTCCATATCTCGGGTCATATGTGGACTCTGGAAATGACTCCTCTAGAGATATTGAAAGACGAATATTATCTGCTAATAGGTGTTACTACGGACTGGTGAAACATTTTAAATCAAAATTAATAACTAAAGATACAAAAGCCTCCCTATACAAGACCTTGATTAGACCAGTCCTGATGTATGGCTCGGAATGCTGGGTGTTAAAAAAACTAGATGAGCAGAGACTATCCGTTTTTGAGAGGAGGGTACTGAGGAGAATCTATGGCCCTGTGAGGGAAAACAACATTTGGAGGCGACTGCATAATCGAGAGTTGTACGAAAGGTTTAAAGATCTTCCGATCGTGCAACTCATACAAATTAACAGATTGCGTTGGGCTGGTCATGTGCAGAGAATGGCGGAGGATAGAATCCCAAAAAGAGTGATGAATTATTTGCCGATGGGAAGGAGAAGGAGGGGAAGACCGCGTACAAGATGGCTGGACCAGGTTGGTAAGGAGGCAGTGAGGCTGGGTGCAGCAAACTGGTGGACATTGGCCGGGAGTAGAGACCAGTGGGGAAGATTTCTTTTGGAGGCCAGGGCCCGGACTGGGCTGTAGCGCCGAGGATGTATGTATGTATGTATATGTAAATTGTATGTTGACCCTGAGGTTCAGATGAATAATCCTCTATTTAAAAAATAAAACAGGTTATACTTTATTAGTAAGAGATACTAATTTGTTTTGATATTACTTATTGACACTCAGAAGTGGGGCCTTCCACATTCACTGGATACAAAAGGAGGATTATATATAGTAACTGAACGTTACAAATTGACGCTCAGAAGTGGGGCCTTCCACATTCACTGGATACATAAGGAGGATTATATATATTAAACTGAACGTTACATATTGGCGCCCAACGTGGCATACATATTTTTCTTGGGGCTTCGCTTGTAGTTTTCCTATTTGAGTAATTTTGGTCTCTACTTCCACTCTGAGTTGCATGATAGGTTCATCTGTCTTTTCCAGATCCACCTTAATTTCATTTATTTGCTGTCTTACCTCCACTTCATAGCTATCAACTCCTTTGCTCCGTGTTTCATTAACAATTATAATACTTCCATTGATGACTTCCCTCAATGCTAGGCCTTGTTCATTGATGATTTGCCGCAACTACTTATTATGGTTTTCAATTTTCTCATCCATTCGTTTGGTATTCTCCAGAATCTGCCTCAAACTCTCATCATTCCTGTCAAACCTTTTATTCATTTGCTTGATTAAATTTTCGCTCAAAATTTCGTTTTGTTTTCTTGAGTTTTCATTAATACTGTCTATTTTATTTTCCAGCTTTCCGAATAAAGAGAAGAATTTAAATAATATCCGGTTAAACAGTTGTTCAAGAAAGCTGTAAGAAAGTAAATCCAGCTCATGATAAAAGAAGATATTATAGGAAAGAGTAGTTTGTCAATTACCAACCCCATTGTAGCAATACCCCAAGGAATATATAACCAAACCGAGATAAAGAGGTTTTATGAAAAGTGAAGACAGTTTTTGTAGATTTTTGCCATTTATTTCAGTAACTCCTAAAACCACCATTACTGAAATAACTTGTCTTAAACGGGGGGCTTTATAATAAAAGCGTCCCTTCCATCTCTGGTCGGGACTTGTTTGCATGTATTAGCTCTAGAATTACCACAGTTATCCAAGTAACTGTTTAAGATCCAAGGAACCATAACTGATTTAATGAGCCTTTTGCGGTTTCACCTTAGTGCGGCATGTACTGAGACTTGCATGGCTTAATCTTTGAGACAAGCATATGACTACTGGCAGGATCAACCAGGGAAACCGGTACAAACAGAAAATGCAGAGCTAAAGGAATGGATAAGGCTTATGTTTGAACAATCCAGAGAAGATATTTGTAAATGGAGGGAAGAATTAAATAAGAAGCGTAAAAAGAAAATAGAAGGTAGTAAAAAAATAGAAAATAAAGAAGAGACAATTGAATTATTACCTGAAAATAAACATAACAGGAACAAGGAGAATACTAAGCCACTCGAAAAGAAGATAAAGAAAATAAGAAGAATACATCCAAAGAAACCAATAAATACAAGAGAAAATTTGGAGATGATAAACAGTGGACTAGTAAATGTACTTAATCTCCCTATTACTGACCATAGAGAGATAATGAATTTTAAAAATGGTAGGAGAAGCTTAACAGAAATTATAGAAAGGACTCACAATAAAACAGTGAGTAAGGACTTCAGAAAATTGATATTCAAGGTAAATATACTTGAAATAAAAATACATGATAAGATATCAGTGATACCACCAATAGTTGATATACCATCGACATATTTGTTTAGGAAAACAGATGATAGAGTGATTAATATAGGACTGGATACTAGTGAAAAGGTGGTATTAGAAGAATTGGTGTATGAGGTAGCAGAGATCTATACCACAAGGAAGGAAATAGTTCTGCACACCAGAAGAACCCGGATCGTGGCAGATACCGAAAACGGATAAACCAAGTAGGAACAATATTGTAAAAAGGGACTGATTTTCTGACTACCGACAAGGCAAACCAGTTAAGGAAGGAAGAAGAAAATAATGATAATTAAAACAAAAATAAAATAAATAATCACTCTAGACTTAAAGAAAATAATGATAATTAAAACAAAAATAAAATAAATAATCACTCTAGACTTAAGAAAAAATAATGATAATTAAGAAAACATAACCAAAACTGAAGAAAAAGCGGGTAAGGAACAAAAGGGGAATATAAACAGAAAAATAAGAAGGAAAAAAGTATTAAACTAACAATTAATTAAGACAAAATATTATTTAGAAAAATATAACAAGGGATTCATTAGAAAGAAAACAGGGTAAAGCGAAAACAAACTGAGACATAGAGTACATCAAAGTAAACACTACAAGGGGTGCTGACAACAGTCTTGATTAAAACATGAGCGAACACTTCAGGAATGAAACGAAACGCAGGAGAATAAAACGGAGAGAATACGCACGCTGTCCATAAACCAGATACAATTATAGGAGCCACAGGTAAATAATCTAAAACCCAAAAGCAGCACATAAACCTGAATGTTACGAGAGAAGGAATAGGAATTCCTATGGTGTTATTAGTAACCCAAGGGTTACTCTTTAAGGTATAAACAGAGTGTTGTATGCTACGGCGCCACTCTGCAATTATGAATGATCCGCTGAGATAATAGGAAGCACAAGTGCCCCTCAGGACGGGAATTCATACTAAGTTAGGGAAAATGTTAGGGTACCCATAGGAAACAAATAAACCGTAACAGACCAGAATCATGGCAGGAAAGACTGCAGGAAATCAGGGCATTCCAAGGAAAAGGATATACAGAGATCATGAGTGTGGCACAAAAGAAGAGGTTAGTGAACTTTTACAATAATTACTGCATCGTATTCTCCAGCTCACCGAATAAAGAGAAGAATTTAAATAAAACCAGATCCAAAATGTATAATTAATAAAGAATGTCACAAGAATGATTATAGAAATAAGATTTAAACTTGGGAAATAATTGATTTTAAGGAGGAACGAAGAAATGATAATAATATAACGGATAATTCTGAAATATAAAAGTACTATAAGTAGGAAACCAATTGGCCAGATACAAGTTATGCGTTTATTTCTTGCTAAACTTTGTTTATACCAAAATAAACTTATTTCGAAGGGGGGGTGTTATGTAACGTAACATAGTTAAGGTTCCCCAACGTTACAATATATATATATATATATATATAAATATATATATATATATATATGTTATAACGAGAAAAGGTGTTAGGTGTGTTTTTAAAATAATAATAATAACACTTCTAATATCATACCGACTTTGTAAAAATCATTCAAAATTTTATTAAATAAAATTTTCAAAAATTACGAATTAAATTTCGTCATTATTATTCCCATAATATTTTTCTTTTGTGTGTGCTCATCATACACACAATTATTGTCACTATACAAATAACATTACACAAATATTCATAAATATTATGCACAAGATATAAATTGACATGTATATATAGAAATGTTTATAATATATAATGTGCTTTCGATTTACTCAGATTATATTTCTTTTTAAATTCCATATTTTTGTATATTATTACTAACTACTTTGCTTTGTGTGCCTACATATGAATATCGTATTCATTAAATGTCAGTCAATTTTAGAATTACTTTAACATTTATGCTACGTTATTATTTCAAAAATAATTTCGTAAATGTTAAATATCATTATAAATTACTACAATTTAACCAATTAGATTTTACAGTTATTATTTAAACTATTAAAGTTTATCATTGTTTCTTTACTCCTTTCTTTTTAATGTCTTCTATGACTCGTTGGTTGACGATTAAAAATGGTTTCATGTCACCTTATTGCTGTGCGGTGATACTCAGTGATTCCTCGTCATGATCCTGAGTCCTCTGTCCTGTGTCGATAATCAGTTGTCGTCTGATCCTCCTGGAGTCCGTCGTCCGTTCCTCCTGGTCCACTCAGCATTCAGATGACTGGTACGGTGTGCTAGGATATCGACCTTGGATGCTCCACCGTCGGGCATAGCCTTCGGCTGCAGATGTGTTCCAGTGAATGAAGGTCGATGCTGGTGTTCCTCGCTTATTTATACTGTCGGGCGCAAAAATCATGTTTCAACCATTCTGTGCACGATTTATATTGTTATAGTTTATCGAGCGTCCTTTTACAGATTCGTTTATTGTTCGTACTTATTTTAATTGTATTCGCTACATGCGAAGTCTTTTGTTTATTACTCGATGTTCATATGATCGTTAATTTTTTATGTATAATTGTACTATGTTAACAGTTTTCTATACTTTAATTGTTCTTGGTTCTATTCACTTTTATTTACACTCCATTAATATGTATTATTTGTTTCGTACTAGATTTTGCATATGTGTGCGTCTTTATATTATTAATAACGTGGCGTAATTTGTTTTGTCATATCTTATGCACACTTACCAAAATTTAAATATATTACTTATTTTATTCACATTTATTGTGGGGTAACGCTATGCCGGTTTCTACTGGTTCACACATACACGCATATCATTAACACTGTACACAGTCTTAGGTTGAGTGTGGCGTGATATGCCATTACCGTCCTGCACATTCGGTGTTCCCCTTCGCTGGTTACTGACAGCTTTCGAACACTTTTTTTTTAATATTGACGACATTAATTATTTATTCTAATTTAGCAGCATTTTTTTAACTAACTGCGACAATGCACAGTAACGTACGCAGACGTACTGCTGCAATACATAATATAATTTCTTCAGTAGATAGTTGTAATGTAGGCTATTTTATCGTTTCAATTCACGTAGCGTACGTTTCACTGATCAATCAGTATCTTCAGAGGTTTGTAAGTGAATTAACAATGAATCGAAATAAATCAATTTCAATAGAGAAACTGACGAATAATCGAATTTGTTTTAATATATACTAATATAACTAATAATAAATTTCGTTTGATTTATATTATCGATTGTTTTAACGTTTTGACGATTATAATACAAAATATTAAATGTTTAAATTTAAATGTTTTTGATTTGAGTTTGTTTGTCATTATTTCGACCATTGTTGCAAATTCTAGCTACAAATTCGCTTAATAATGATAAAAAAAGCATTCCATTCTAATTTAAAAACTATGACTGTTTAAAACAATCTCCAAGGCAACAACAATTATCTTTAGAGAAATGTATAATTACATAAAAACAAAATAAATGATAATTTAAAAAAGAACAAGTTAAAAATAATACTAAACGCAATACAATTTTTAAAACTCTTAACTTCAAGTGGTGGTGGTGGTGATGATGATCATGATGCTTGGAATATCTCATATAGTATAGTTAAGTTTAAATTAAACTTATTAGATTAAGTTCTTGTTACATCTGAACACATACGTTAGTGGCCGAAACCTTTTAACGATAGTGTGTTAGTGTGTTTAACGATAGTGTGTTAGTGTGTTTAAAATTTTAACGATACTAACCAGTATGAGAAAACTCTTCAGTTAATGATTACAGAGCTTTCACCATAGGCTTCCGCGGTTCCTCTCCATTCTGTAGTTGAAGTCTTCTTCCGGTATGGAGCGCATTGATTATATCTTGTCATACAAGTTCACCGACATTAGGATAGATATCTTCAGGATATTAGAATAGATATATGTCAATTGTAATATCGGTGAAACGTTGTATGACGAACTCTGCTAACGGTGTTATTTAATACTGCCGGTAGCAAGCTCGGGTCTCATCGTGCAAATGATAAGGAAAGAAGAGCGGCAAGAGTATCAACCCCGTTAAAAACGTGGTCCCCTCTGGTTGGTTGGATGGTAACACCCACTTATATGGACCTGCCCTAGGTAACACGTGACAAATGGTCAACGGTCCCTAAGGCGGAAGAGGAAAATTCCCAACGGCGGAGAGAACGGAAGAGCTTAGGAGGTGGGTTTCCGAATGACACCGAGGGCAGGTCTGGAGGCTCCAAGGTGGCAGCCCCACCACCGGACGTTCCTGCAGTCGGGTTGATTCAGGAAGACTTAAGCACTTTCTCAATCGTCTAAAATTGAAAAGTGACGAATGCACATGAAAGTCGGCTGTGAAGTGCAGAGATGAGGTCCCTTAGATCCAGGAGCCGGGTATATCAGGTTAGATATGAAAAGAAATGAGGACATTCGTCATGAGTTAGAAGTCCGACCAGTGAATGAATATAGACAGAAATGGTTTCTTTAATTAATAAAGTTCAGTTAATTATTAGAAAAATATTAGACCGAAAAACTTCAGAAGGTTGGAAATTAAGAAGTAATGATGAAATATATCAAATTATAGAAAATGTAACGGAAACCGTGAGAAAAAGAATACTTGTATTTTTTGGACATTTATGTAGGATGGCCCACAATAGGTTAACAAAACAGATCTTCAAATATATATGCGGAAAGAAGTCAACATCAAGTTGCATTAAAGAAGTCAAAAAGGGTTAAAAAAATAATAATATAAACGCAGAAGAAGCAACTGTAAGAGAAGTTTTTCGGGCAAAAGTGTTAAAAATGGAAGGAGTCCAGGGTACAAGAGAGAGAAAAACGCAGGTTAAAAGTGGACTGATGACAGGAAGAAGACACATTGTGAAAAGATGAAAGAATATTGGAGAAACAGAAAAGAACAAGGAATAAAGATCTGAAATTGGCATGTGGTCCTCAGATGGCCGATACAAATAGAAAAAAAAGTTGAGTTAGTGGCTATAATCACAAACAGAATTAACACTGTTGCATTTCCGATCTGATGATGAGCTGTGAAGCTTGAAAGCGCTAATCGGAATTATTTTTCTATAGTGGTGTGCAACAGTGTTAATTCTGTTAGAAATGGTTTGATCACGTAGAACGTATGGACCCATCAAAAACACCTTAGGTAAGTGCAAAATATTTGTCTAAAGGTAGAAGAAGGCTGGGACGACCGATAAACAGATGGAGAGGTCAGTTGTAACGATGGACGACGTAATAGGCTTTGAGCCTTATTCTTGCAAAGAAGAAGAAGAAGAAGAAGAAGAAGACGTTATATGACAAGACATTGCCCGTGCGGTCCATACCGGAAGCAAACCTCAAATACAGAATGATTTCAAAACACCGAAAATTATGTTTAAACACTGTAATTTATTGTATTTGTAATTTTTGTAATTCGTCATCTGTTTACATAAGTTCAGAATGCATGAAGCAAAGAAAACGAGCAGTGAAAAATCTGCAATACGATCTGGCTGTGTATTGAAGGCCGCGACTATTCCGAGATTCTGGTTGTCCTTGAAGGAATTACTGTTTATCACGCACACGCTACTCGGTCATTTGCTAAGTGACCCGTTTTTAATATGAATACACTTTACTGTAAACATGTTACGTATCAGAAGAAAAACGTTTTATTTGTAATTCAGCAAAGTTAGAGTGTGTAAGTATCTGATACAAATTTCCTTGTGCGAAGCGATAACCTCATCAGGTTAAAACTATTACTTAATTTTCATCATCATCGTCATCTTCTTCTTCTTCTTCTTCTTCTTCTTCTTCTTCTTCTTCTTCTTCTTCTTCTTCTTCTTCTCCCCCTTCTTCTTCGTCTTCTTCTTCTTCTTCTTCTTCTTCTTCTTCTTCTCCCCCTTCTTCGTCTTCTTCTTCTTCTTCTTCTTCTTCTTCTTCTTCTTCTTCTTCAGCAAGGATTAAACCAACACTGGTTTCTTCCTTTCCCTCCAACGCTTCTTCGGACGCCCCACACCTCTCCGTCCTTTCGGTTTATAATCCCATATTTCGGGATGCGAAGTCTTCCAACCTCTATTGGGCAATTCTATCAAGTATACTCATAACATACATCCCCTGTCTTACATCAAAATTTCTTTTGCAATTCTTGAAGAGTATATCGTTTAAAAAATTTAATTTTATTCTACCGTAGTGAAATAAATAAAAGGTGCAGAAAAGAGACAAGGAGGAAAGTTACGAAACAAGACGGAAAGATCAGACACTCTGGAGGTTTGAAAATTACGAAAGCGACGGAATGAATGTGGTGAGATTAAGAGACAAGGAAACGTGGTTGAGGAAAAAACATTTAAACCTGCGAGGAACGAAACAGAAGGGTGTATTTACACATCAGTGCCACTTAGATTCTCAGATTATTTGGCAAGAGTTTTTGAACTTTGCAACGAGCCGTCATGATGACGCTGAAGATGACGTAGACGTGATCTAAAAACACTAAGAGGTGAAAGGAAACGGGAAAATGGAGAAGAAATCAAACGTAAGGGGAAATTTTTCTTTACCTCTCTTTAGAGGGCAGCAGTGATTGCTTTGTTTTAAATTATAACGTCACGGTATGTGTTATATTGGAAGTATTGCTTCATTACTCCTTTTCCTATGGCGCTACAGCCAGAAGTCGAGCCTTAGCCTCCTCTATCTTGACCCTCCACCTCTCTCTCTCTCTCTCTCTCAGTAGCAAAAGACTTCCATCCTTGCACTCTCAACATCTCTCTTACATCCACAGCGACAGCATCTTACCATCTTTTCCTTTGACGGCCTATTGGTCTTTTAGGTGTTCGTTTCTCGTCCGTTCTTACGACATGGCCAGCCCATTGCAGCCTCCTCAGTTTTACGTACACTTCTACCGTTGGTTCGTTAATTGCTTCATTATTAGCTGTTTTAAATTGGTTTCCTCCTTCTTCTTCTTCTTCTTCAAGGATTAGGTTATATAAACCTGTTCCGGCATCCATCTCATCCTCGGACGACCCACCTCTCTTCTACCAATGGCTTTATAGTACCCTCGGAATAAGGTTTAGTACTTAATTTAAAAGGTTTTATATTGCTTAATATAAATACTTAGATATTTAGTACTTAATACTTGAGGTTTTATATTGCTCAAGTGCTCCAAGGACGAAATTCGGGAAGTGATACGTTGTTTTCTAAAGTCAGACGAGGTGGAACTTAGATTATACGCAGACTGTAATAGCAGTATGGAACAGATTGTTTCAGTGCTTTCAAGTTGTACTAACGGATTGATTGCTGCAAAAGTAGACTGGTTTCTCTCTGTAGTGAACATCAGGAAGATATTCATCAGGAAGTGAACCTTCCACTTCCAATAATTATGAATAAAACGTCCCACTTTTGTCGTCTTTTCTTGCGCCTAATGCCAACTAGAGTGCGGAGCACAAAGTAAGGCGAGAGCTGCCAGCTGCGCAGAGGCAAGAGCGTAGTATCACGTGATGTATCAGCCAATAGGAACCAGTCAATAGTTTCGCTTACTGCCTGTCGCAGTGTTACACTCTGTCTCTCTCTGCGCAATGCTCTTTCACTTTTCGTCTTTATACGTGCTACCGAGTATAATAGGGGTGTTTCCAAAGCCATATAGACCGCGGACACCTTCCGCCAGTCAGCCAGGACTGTACTATACCAGTGTACATGAAGAGTTAGGACGATTTCAAACGAACTGCCTTCCCACGAATTCGTCAGAATCGTACCCGGAAGTTGCGCTTTTACTAGGCCCTCTGATAAAAACGGTGGAGACGATGGTAAATATGAGAAAAAATAATCGGCCGGCACGTACGGTCAGCCTAACTTTAACGGAAGTCATACGATGTATAATATTATAGCGGAAACTAAAACCAATATATTTGAAACCACTGTTAGAAGTATCATGACTTACGACTCAGAAGTTTGGACTACACTATAAACACTGTAATGTGACGGTTCCCTTAAAATAAATATTAAAACTCATACGTGTTGAAGAATAGATATATGCCAAAGTGCATAACTTAACCTCAACTTAACTTTTGTTGAAGTACAAAATAATAGTAAAGTACTAAGTTTATTTTGTAAGTTATATGTCTTAATATGTTTTGTTAAGATTATAAAACTGATATATAATAATCAAGGAAAGTATACATGTCAGATTAAAACATTGAGACACTTATTTCAATTAAATACTTTATATCATATTGTATTAAAAATAGTGTAACCCCTCTTTCCTTTTTATGCTTTATAAAAAAAATAATCCTTTTTTTCTTTTTTGTATTTTTTTTTTTTTAAAGAGAGGCCACTAGTTATTTAAAACTAGGCAAGAGCCTAGAGAAGCCAAAAATGCGCTGGGTCCAGTATGACGGGACTTGCAATTAAACTCGGTTGTTAATCAACAATAACAATTTTTATTCTTGCCCCATAATTCATTACATGCATGTGTAAATTACAATTCCCCTGAGTGACAAGTATAACAATAAGCAATAAATAACAATATAAATGATAAATAAGTAGTGTCAACATGTTAACAAATCAGTTTCCATAAGCCCATATTAATTCATCCCCTATATACATATATCAATTTGGTTCCTTAAATTATATAAATAAACAACATATATCGGGCAACATCCTATAAATTATATAAATCCCCCCCTAAATAACACTTAACATTAACATCACATATTGAAACATAGAGACACATATACATATAATATCATCACACTAAATCATGTTCGACCTGGCAGACAGCCTGTATATTCGATAAAGCCCCAAAAACTGCAATCATAAAATTTAAACTTCCAGCCACAGTTGGAATTTAATCATTTAAAACCACAACCCCTTTACTCCATTAAAATGAAACCCAAAAAAAATATTTTAAAAACCGAAAGGATGATAATGACTAATAACTGCAAGATGATAGTGGCCTGGCAGCCCATATGAATTTATAACATCTAATAAATTGCACATTATAAGTATATGAAAATCTTTAAGTTTCTTTGAACTGTATACAAGTGGGAAAACCCTTATCACCTAAGTTTAAACAATTGGCATAATTTTCCAAAATGTTAATTGTTGTGTTACAAATATAGATGTATCCCTGTATCAGGAATTCGTTCTTTAATGATAATGATTTAATTCAACAGACAGGTCCAGCAAGCAAGTCAGAACCCAAGTTACAATAATCAGTAGCATCAGTATGATTTTACAATCTCAAAATTATTGGTATATGCCCACAAAAATAAATTTTTAATGTCAGACATCTGTGTATAAATAATTTTAAAATAACAGCATGTTGTATTCTGGCAGCTGTGGAAGTGTCCCAGCATGTGCCAGACCAGGTCAGACAGGTATCCGGCCTGCATAAAACTGTATAAACGTGTGCCTAACTTGTGCCAAAAAAACCCATGTAAATTTTACCCCTGAAAACAGCCTCAAAAACGAAACCCCCAGCCCTTAAATGTTAAACCAAAATAAGAATAATATATGCACCCCGTCCTAACCAGCCGGAACAGAACCAATAAACACATGACTTAAATTTAGATTGTAAGTATACTAACTCTAAGGCCTTTGCAAAAAAAATTATGAAGAAAACCAAAATGAGCTCTGGCACGCTCCCCCAGTGCAGCACACAATTACAAGAATAGTACGTTAGAGTTATGGAATAATTTCATAATAGTTCAAATAATGTTCATAATGAATGTCCTGTTGACACACACTTGATCGGACTGTCTAGCGGCGTAAGCACATGGTTTAAAAAAGGAAAACGATTTGTAACACGGATGAACGGCGGGCCAGGCCAACGAAAAATGATAAAAGTTTATATCACCTCAATTGCATGAGTATAGTTGCATCTTGCAGTTGGTCAGCAAGCTCCCTCCTCAGAACAGGTGAGTGTTGGATGGTTCATGACTGGTGAAGGCGTCAGTACACCAGCTGAGACCAAATCTCCGTCTGGGAGCGAGAACCCTGAGAATTCACAAAGGATTAGAAATTCTGTTCACAAAATATGCACCCTAGTCAAGGTAATAACCTCAGAACGGGGCTCCCGACCAACAAGATAAATGCCTAAGTTTTTGTTTTTGTTTTTTTTTTTTTGAAAATTGCCTGAGGAGTAATTAAGTCTACAAGGTGATAATGAACTCACTAAATAAAAAAATAATATTAAAAGGTGTATAGTAAAGAGTCACTCGCACTAGATTTAACAAGTGCCGACATAATCAAACAGGTTGGCCTCACCACGTGGCAACACAAATATCGTAATTTGTCAGAAAATGACCACACTAAAAGCACTTACAGTTACACACAATTAAAAGATTTATAGTGTTTCATCTAAGGGTGGTCTCACAATTTATTTTCAACTGCCATAATTAATAAAAAAAAACACTCTTCCGGTCCAGTGCGTGTACATACATAACCCACACGATTCAACTCTGTCTATACGTAGGCCTACTGGCTTTAGTTATAATTTTACACAGCAATTTAACAAATGATTACAGTGACTATTGTACAATAATTAAAAGAAATACTGGCTGTGTATACTGAAAAATCAAATAATTCTCTTACAATACACACACTCGTCCGATCGCATCACGTACATTCTACTCTCGCATTCGGCTGAATATATTTAAGTTTAATTATTCTCTTATTATTCAAGCATTCTATAGCATACTGTAAATCACTCACCGGGAAGTCTCGAAAATTAGCCTGCCATCAGGACGAGAAGAAAATTACCCAATTATTGACTGTCCAAGGTCGGGAGCCTGTTGATTCCTTCAAGGTGTGCGTCGAACTGCCCGTTACATCAGCAACATAACGGACAGCTAGCCGCGCCGCGAGATGGCGCGGGCTGTCTAACAGTGCCGTCCAAATATCGGCGCTCTAATCGACATTAATACCCGATATTATTGTTGAAAAACGAAATTTTTATACCTTCGATTGCTGGGTTATGCAAACACCGGCACAATAGGTAAGAGCCATGTCACATTAGGTATAACTGATTAATATTATATTGTGAATTTAAAGTGTGTTAATTCAGGAATCAGTTATATCAAACAATAATTGTGTATCAGTAGATGTAAAACTGTAACTAGAAATTATGACTTGATTGGGTATTTGTGTTTACATATTCTAAAAGAACATAATGACAATTAAAGTGGGAAGAAGACTAATACCAAAATGTTTAAACTAAATTTTGTTACATAAAACTTCTATTAGCAATAGTAAGAATCCTGAACCAACTATCAGATGAAAAAGCATGTCAGGATGATTATTATGTTAGATAAATTAAGAAGTTGTTTAGTTAAATGTTATTCTATAAAACTTGTATTTGTATTAGGGTAAGTTTTAAAATAACTGTATTAAGGTAGAGAGTAGATCCATAGTATGATTATATTTTATAAATAAGCAATGTTTATTAAGAAATTAATGATGTTAAAGTGTGCATAAGACAATATTATGTTTGTACCACAGTCAGTAGGTTTTATAAGACAATGATATTAACATTTGTCATGACCAGTACTGATATCAATTTATTTAACTATTAATATTATATTTAAAGTAAATAGAAATTGTTTTATAACATTAAGGGAAAAAAAGGGGTACTTTTAAGCATAAAACATAAATTTGGGTCAAAAATCAAAAATGTAAGATAGAAAAGATACTGAACAAAAACCTATCTTGTGAGGTATCAAAATGATCAGTGTGAAAAAAGGGGATTTCAGTGATGACAATATCATTAACATTGTATCTAGTATAAGATGGGAGTTTTGAAATTAGTATTTGGAGGTATATTTAAACTAGAAAAACCGACGCCATCAAATGACAATGCCTAAGGCTTCAACCAATCGGAATTTTGCAAATTCTGCACCGACAAGCCAGAAAAATTGACATACGAGAGCTAGTTGATTGTTGAACCTCGAAGAGTTAAGAACGAGATCCCTGTAATACTTGTGGGCGGTAAATTATTAGTAAGTCTCGAACGCAAGACAGGTTAGGTTACTAATATCCAATAGTGATTTTTAATTCAGTGAATAATCAACTAAGTGAACTGTGAATAGTGACGTATACATATTAAATTGTGAAAATATCATACCAGAAATATGAAAGTGTATACAAAATCGGTGAGATTAATACAAATTACTATTTCAACATAACCCAACTGTGACACTGAATATACACTATTTAATTATTTGAACAAACACTGAAAATACTAAACTCTAACACTGTTGTTATTTATTAGTTGTAAGATAATTATTTATTTGTACGTAGAATTAAGAAGTGAAATTGTTGTTAACCAAGAAAGACTGACGCTATTCGACACTCGCGAAAACTGTTTCGTTCCTTAGTTGTAAACAATTATATATTTTATATAATATATCGAAGAATTGTGATGTTTTGTACTTCACTGAGGACATTTTCGAAAAACTTATTGTAGTCAAAGGAACACACTTTAGAATATTTAAGTCGAATTAACCTAAAAAATTTAAAATTATAAACTTATTCCTTGAGATTTTTCAATAGTGCCAACCTCTGAGCAATTAATTGATTAGCTAGGGTAGCTAATTTTCAAAAAGTATTTATTTGTTTTATATTAAAGGAAAGTTTTAAGAAACCAATAAAAAATATTGAAGTAAACTGTATAAGACCTGGTGTAATTATTTAGAATAATTAGTAAATTATCGAAAATACGAGTGCTTACGCTGACGAAAATTGAGGCGACATCTGGTACTGGCTTTCAAGGTGAGCTGCTATAATATTTTCGATTTTAAATTATTATTAATTTCAATCAATTTTTGAATTAATTATATATTCAAGAAACAAATACCTAACTAATTATTTTTATATTGAATCTAAAATACGTAATTATCTCACACCAGTTACATCAATTAAAAATCATTGCATTCAAAACTTGGCGCTCCAACGAGAGGTGGTAATAAGAACACAGTTAATAAGAACAAATAAAATTTAATTAAAATAATTAAAAATAAATTAAGTAACACTCAGATTTTTATTTACATATTTGGCGCCTACAAAGGGATTTTTTCAACCATTAAAAAAGAAAAAAGAAATAATTTTTTAGAAATCTATTCATTTAATTACATATTTTGATACTCCAAACGTGAGGTCTAGACAAATATAAAAATAACCAAACAGATTTTTGCACATAACAAAATAGGCTCACACAACGTGGGGCAACCAATACGAAAGCACACAGATATATTGTACATCAAAAAATTTGGGCTTACAACATGAGGTGTTAAAGAAAATATATATACATAGATATTTGCACATAACAACACATAAGAATAAAATTATTGACAGCAGAGATGGACTTTTGGAGACGTTCGGCAAGACTATCCCGACGTGAGAAAATTAGAAAAGAAGTCATTAAGGACAGAATGGATGTGAGAAATTCAATTGTTGATTTTATCCAAACAAAAAAATTACAATGATATGGACACACGAAAAGAATGGCACAGGAAAGATTGCCAAGGAGAGTTACTGAATGGACCGCACCAGGAAGATGAAAAAGAGGAAGACCACCTATCACCTGGATAGAAGACAAGCAGCAGTGGAAGATGAGAATTCAATCACTTCTGTAATCTTTGGTTCCGGAAAATGTGTAAACATTGTACAGCCGGATTAATAAATAAATATACGATGTATAAAAATTAGTTAATCTCGATTTAATAAAACGGTCGATTCGTCATGAAACAACGAATGGCACGCTCTGCGGCGTTAGTCATAAAGTATGCATCAGGGTTGACACCCAGCGCCACGGCGCAACGAGTCTGATTTACGACCCAGTGCTAAGTAACCGCACGTGTTTGTGTGACCTTGAAACGTGTCCATATTGTAGTACGTTTAAAGTAGGCCTATACAGCGGAATGCTCCACTGTCTAGTTAAATTTATATTTTTTTGCGCAGGCATATGTCTACATTTATTTGTATATTTATTTATGTAGCCTGTATGGTATCAAATTATAATTACTCCTGCAAGTATGTTTTACTTATCTTTTATCGTCGTATGTCGTCTGCTACAATTACTTACTTCAAGACCTTATACAAAAGGTCGCTGCTTGGGTTGAACACTTCTCTTAATAGTAACACGAAATTATTTTTTGAATTTAATACGAAATTTACTAAGTTATTTGAATTTGGTATAGTTCTACGGATGCGGTACTTTTTATTTTCCTGACAATTGCTTCACCAGTGACGGCAGTTTCACAAGTTCGATTTGAACTGAATATTATCAAATATTAATAAAGTGTACTACCAACAGTGGTGCTAGTAAGTGCCGAGCGACCATTCGATCAATGTACCGACCGTGAAGTTTAATTGTCGTGAAGGAAAATGGTCGTCTGTTGAAAGCGTTAAAACCGACAATGTCTTCTCTGTCTTCTATATTGTTGATATTTTCTACAGTGCAATCTATTTGAACTATCTTCTTTAGGCCTATAATTGTAGGCCTAATATAAAAACTGTAAACTATATTTTTTTCTCAAAATATAATGATTTGAAAAGTTTTAAACATTTTGTATTTTATAAATAATACATATCTTTAAGAAACAATTTTTTTTCTGGGGGGTTTATGCAACCTTGCAAACCTATCACTAGCCGCCACTGTATCAAATTATATTTACGCCTGCAAGTATATTTTGCTTATTTTTTATCTTTGAATGTCTGACCCACGTTTCACAAAATACATCTGTTACCTCAGAAGTTTCTACATATACTTATTCTTATTTCTATTTTTATATTAATTTCTATACCGGTAACGTACGTGTATTATACAAATCCTACAAGAAATACCGTGAGTTATCTACGAAAGGAAAGGCGAATGTATCAGTAAGTATATTTTTTTTTCCTAAGCTAGTTTCAATAGCTTCCGTATACAGTATGTTCAACACAGGTGAGCCGCCAACTGGCTATAATAGTTAAGAGGTATGAGGAACTTTAAAAGGCGGAACTCGCCTATTTTTTGTGTATTTTAAAATTATTATTTAAAATTTCCTAACTTTTCCAATATGGCGGACAAATTAATTTTTTAAAGTTGTTACGTGTGATTTTTATGATATATTCAGACCACGTACAGCACTTGTCACACTTGAGTATTTTCGTTGAAATTTTGTTGTTTATGAGCTACGGACCGCGAAATTTTAAAATTTGTATGTGTGTTTTTGTTTAGAGATTCGGATGGATTGTATTTCGTCTTTTGTCGGGGCTTAAAATTGTAATTCACAACAGATAAGTAGTTCAGAATAATTAATTTAAAGATTCTGAGGGGAAAACCAATCAGAGTCCATTTTTCTGATTTTTTTTCACGAAACAATAGGTACTGTAGCTTGAGTAGAGATCTATCTACGTCGTGGATGAGAATGGCGAAAACCGCTTTTAGTGCGCTGTAATAATTTCATAAAGAAATGTGGTCAGCGGGCAAAAAGATCAGTCCACTAGTTACAACCTGTGCTAATGCTGTTTACAACTTTAGTTCAGTTTTAAATATAAGAATTCAATTAAAAAGAAAAATAGAGAAAGAGAGAATATATTTTGAGCAAAAGCCTTAAAAAGTTGATCAGAAAATTATTTTTTTGTACCAGAAGTAACATACCACAGAATGCATATTTAATTTTCTTTTTTTTTTTTTACACTAAACTTATTGTGAGTTAGTGTAAAATACCAAAAAATTGTATTCATATATGTTTGTAAAACTATATATGTCATTTATTAAAAGAAAAACTTTGTGTTTTGCCTACTCTCTAAGGATAACGGAGATGTTCCAAGCCTCTGCTTATACCATCCCCGGCTCTCCGTCGAGCTGGAGATCTATTGTTCTGAACGCTGACCAGGAGCCTGACGATGTTTTGGTCAGTACCCTTGGGTTTGAGACGTGCAGCTCTAACCCTCCATGGGTTACGGAATATCCCTATCTAGGATTTAACAGCAGATAGGTGCATCCAACTCCACCGCACAAGACGGACACAGAGTCGACGCCCCACAGCCGAAACCACAGACCAACCTCGACTCCAACCCAATACATCAGGGATGGCCCGGATTACCCCGGACCCACCCCCGATGCCGGTCGGGGCGCAGACAGGGCGTGCACTGCCTACTGGGCTCCCCAACCCCCGACGAGTTGATTTAGCAAGGCCAGAACAAACCCTGACCCGCCTCCCATCAACAACGGGTCGCCCCCCCCCCATTCTGAGAGACCTACCAGAGGCAGCATTTGCCACCATTTCGAGTCTGCACACCCGGGGCTTTGGTAGGCCCTGTATCATGTGGTTTTATAGGGACCACTTCGTAAACCCTTTCTCTCCTAAACCTCTTTTCTTCTTCCGGCCTTCATTAGGCTTTTAGGTTAGGTTACCGGGCAACTGTAATATTTGGTAAGATGGACAAAATAGATAAATCTATTTATCGTTCCCCCCGCCCACAGGTCTTTATTTGTATTATATTGTTACGCCGGTCGCACGGATCGCCGTGTTCACACAGTGAAAATGAAATAACTGGACACCAGAGAGATCGCTATTCACAGCTTCAACGACAGTTTAAACAAAAAAACAACAATAAACGTTCGTATGTAAACAGTTCCCCAAGTTTACCATTGTTCAGCACACACTAATGTAACAAACGCAAAGATCACCTCATTAACAATGGTGGAGCAAGTAATACACAATAATCGCTTTACACTAGACCGCATTCTGAATCGCCGTATCGGTAACTGGCTCGCTTTCAGGAACGGCGCTTTTATACTTCGCCTATGTGGTGTACTGACCTAACTAAGGCCCGAAAGAAAAATCAAAATATACAGGCCTAACAAAGTACAAAGTAGAAAATATTGTAACATATGGGGCTGAAGTGCGGCAAACTACAGAACGTATGAGGAAAAGCCTCAGTTTCAGGTGAAAGTTTTCACCTCCAGAGGTGAGGCCAAAACGCTGATTATAACATCAACATCGATCAGTATGAAAATTTTAGGAGACCACGGCCTTACAGCCCGGATAATAATTTGAATAATTAATAAAAGCATTGTCTTTATAATTTAGCCAAACTAGAAATATTGGAAAGACGAATTATTAGGAAAATATTAGGCCCACGAAAAACTTCAGAAGGTTAAAAATTAAGAATTAATGTTGAAATACATCAAAGTATAGAAAATATAACAGAAACAATGAGAAAAAGAAGACTATTATTTTTTGGACATTTATTTAGAATGGACGACAATAGGTTGACAAAGCAAATCTTCAAATACCTGTGGGGGAAGAAGTCAACATCAAGTTGGATTAAAGAAGTCCAAAAGGATTTAGAAAAAAATAATATACATGCAGAAGAAGGAATTGAATGTGAAGTTTTTCGGGCAAAAGTGTTAAAAATGGAGGGAGTCCAGGGTAGGAGAGAGAAAAACGCAGGTTCAAAGTGGACTGAAGACAGGAAGAAGAGACACAGTGAGAAGATGAAACAATTTTGGAAAAAAGGAAAGAACAAAGAGTAAAGAATTTAATTCTTCGTATTGTTTAAATTAGCAGCCATCCTTACTATTTCTTTTATGAATTTGCTAACTGCTATAATTTTTATTGTTCGACTAAGCTTTTCGTCATCACTGACATCTTCAGGTCTTAAACAACGCCTGTTTAAGACCTGAAGATGTCAGTGATGACGAAAAGCTTAGTCGAACAATAAAAATTATAGCAGTTAGCAAATTCATAAAAGAAATAGTAAAGAATTTAAATTGGCATGTGGTCCTTAGACGGCCGATACAAAAAAAAAAGTTAATGCACAAACATGTGGACTGACATACTGCATAACAATGCATTTTACGTTTTGTGTTATGTAAACGCTGAGGAGATACGGTCAGCTCAACTAAGGCTGACTTTGTGTTTGCGCTTTTAGTCTCGTAAAGGTTATTCGCGAACACGTCTCTGACAGTCGTTAACATCGCGTCCGTCGTCCCGCGTCGAGCTGCTTGACGAATTCACTACTCTCGCGGCGGATACAAACGATTTTGTATCGATGCAAACAAATCTCCCAGATTCGGGTTAATTACTACAGACTGACGCAATAGTATTGTTAACGTAAATAATTATATTGTATTGGATTGTTTGTGGTGTTCAGATGGCGTTCAGAGCTGGCGGCGGAGTGTTCCTGATGCCAGTGCTGCTGCTGCTGATGCTGCTACTGCTGCTGTACCCGAGGACGACGCCGGCCGCTTTCAGGTTCACGCTCACGCTCGACCACTATCTGAAGTTTAGGGACGGCATACTGAACATCGTCGGACGCACCGCCGAGTCACCCAGGCTTCTCCACAGGGCCGCCAGACTCAACGTAAGTGTTTCGTTTACATTATTATTCATTCAATTGTTCAATCTCAACGAATCATATCAAAATTTTTGTAAAAACGGCCCTAAACCTAGCATTGTAGTCTCCTTCATCTTCTTCTTCAGCACTGCAGCGTAACGTAAGCCCTGGCTTCCAACACCAATCTTCTTCAAAGTCTCCTGCCCATTGCCATCTCAGTGTAACAACACCTCACATCCATTCTTCTGAGATCTCCTAACACATCATCCAACCATCTTATCCTAGGTCGGCACCTCTTTCCACTTTTATAGACTTGCGCCCTTAGGATTTCCTTTGACATACGCTGATCATCCATCCGCTTTAGGATACCTAGCCATTCTATTCGTTGAACCTTTATAAATCTTACAATGTCCTCATGATACAATATCTCATCTATCTCCTGATTATTTTTAATTCTCTATTCATTATCTTCTTTAACCGAACCATAAACTCGTCTTATGATCTTTCTTTCAAACCTTCTTGGTGTTTCTTGTTTCTTTTTTATCAGTATCTATGCCTCGCCTCTATAAATAACAGCCGGTCTGATAAGTGTCCTATATATTTTTATTTTTGTGTTACGACTAATGGGTTTGCATCTGAGTACTCTACTGTTGGCATCATACGCCCTATTTCCTATTTGTATCCTGTCGTGTATCGTCGTGTTTATGGACTCGTCATTATCTATCATGTTACCCAGGTATCTGAACTTATTAACTGCATCAAATTAATTATTCTCTATGCATAAATTATATATATTTCTTCTCCTTTCTGATTCAGAAATCAGCATGTATTTAGTTTCGCTGATATTTACATTGAGTCCCATTCCAACATATTTTTGATCCAGCTCTGTGTATAGCTCAGCTAGTCGTCCTGATCTGGCTATCACATCGTCAGCGTAAGCACATATTCCTGCATCCGCTCTAAATTTCCACTCACTAATTATGTCTTAAATATAAATATTAAACAATGTTGGAAATATGCTACAGTCTTGGCGCCCTCTCCCTGATTAATGTAAATCTATTCTGTCAACTCCTCAACTAAAATTTTATAAGGTAATGGCTGCCCCAGCGTTGTACGGTTCTGAAATTTGGGTTCCTGTTAACAAACGTCTGAGTACGATACAGGCATTAGAGGTGAGATTCTTGTGACCTGTTAAAGACTGCACACGTAGTGATAAATTCTTCAACCAAGAGATTCGCAAAGATTTGAAACGTTTTAGTATCCAAGACCGCAATGCGAACAAAGTAACAGAGATGGACTGAGCACTCATCTGAATAGGATCCCATATGGCAGGCTGGCTAAGGTAGTTTGGCAATACAGGACTGTCGGACAAAGCGGTGTATAGGAAGGCGTGAGAGAGTTGGTGCAGTGACTTTATTTATTTTCTTTGTGACCTGAACAGGCGATTCGCCTCGTCCCTGATGGAAGAAGAAGAAGAAGAAGTTTCTTTTTTAATTCTTAATAAAAATTGAAACGAGTGTTTTAATATTTTTTGAAAACTAAAACATTTTATAATTATTTGTTAAAACTCTTAACTCGCTCTAATTTATTAATTTTATTGTTATTGAGATTCGTTGACGTTATTCCGTTCTCGTGGCATAAAATTCTATCTGATTTTTTTAGTATCTACATGTAGAGTCTTTCACATATTCAAAATAAGCGGGCCACGGCCAATGCCGCAATCTTGAAGGTCGTGAACGGGCGGGCAGGACGTCGGTCGTGTGGAAATGTCTGACAGAATAGGGAAAATTATTTAAATACTCTTTCCGAAGTGAAAATTTGTTTTGCATTGTGCGTCACGAAATCCGAGCTACAATTTCGTTCGTCACGAAGGCGTAATGTTATAAGTGACGCACAACACAATTGCGGAACTAGAGAAATCCGAACAATAATTTCCTTTAATGAATATTAAAAATTTTTAAATATCAATGAATTTTTAAAACACTGTTTGGTACTAGTGTATAATGCAAGCAGTGACGTTGTGAATAAGTTGCATAAGTTCAACCTAATGTGCGGGACCATCAGGCGAACCCTTAAGTCAGCAAGTAAAGGAACACGCCTAAAATTCTACAAGCTGATGGCTCTTCCCACACTTCTTTATGGGTCTGAGAATTGGGCTGTAACGAAAGGCCAGGCCAGTCGCATCCAAGCGGCTAAAATGAGATTTCTCAGGCACGTGGCAGGGTATACTCTCCATGATCATAGAAGAAACACAGATATACAGCAGGAACTGAACATTATGAATATACTCGACAGGATCGCCCAGTATCGGCTGAATTGGTGGGAACATTTTTGCCGAATGGATGACTGCCGCATCCTCAAACAACTACGGAACTATAAGCCGAGGGGGACGGAGAGGTGTGGGACGTCCGAGGAAGCGCTGGAGTGACCTGTAATATTTGCCTATTTGAGACCGGAACAAATAATTCTTGGTTTAAACCTTTAGGATGATGATGATGATGATGACTATTTGGAAGCGAAAATATATTTCATGGATTATTAAGGAAGAGAAATACTTGGAATACAATAGAACGTTAAAATAAAAGTCAAGGCAAGGCATCAGCCGAACCCAATTGGTTCCGCTTAACGGCTTTCCATTGTACTCCACCAAAATGAGAGCACAACGTAATTTTTACTTTGTCCCATTTACTGCTATTGCTAAACCACCTGGTCATGGTTTAGGACTTGAAAATGGTAGAAACACTGAAAGACCTCGTCCGGAACATGACGAATATCAGTTTAGCAAGTAAACACGACAAAGTTGGAATTACAGAGACTGCTAATTCAAATAACAAGATGAACGTAATTTTGTATACGTTTTCTGTTCAATCGCTCAATAATATGTGAAGAATGTACTTGTAATCATTTTCTTGGCTACGAGACAACCGTACGACAAGCGTTACTTGAGATAAAGTAAGTCACTTTGCGTCGGAAGAGTCGCTTTCCTTTAAATCCAGCCGGTAAGACTTGACTAACAAGCCGGCAGCATAGTATGTAGGACAAACCGATATTCAGATTACGATCACAATCCACTGTGATCCCACCACATATAACAAAAGTAATAGAAACATTGATTCGTATTTCTGATTTACTTCGTATCTGAAGGATGTTTCTGCATTTCTGCAGGATATTTATGTACACCGTTCAGGAAATATGTCAATTATATGAGTGTATGTATATATTGCAATTCACATTCTAATTGCATATAGAATGTAACAGAGAATAAAGCATATGATACCATGTACAGACGCTGTGTGAATAAGTAAAGATTGCAGATTTGAACATTGTAAATTTGTTGATAACGAACATTGTGAAAAATATTAGTTTTAATTATTTTTACACATGTAAAACAACTTTAATTGCAGTGAAATGCCGCGTTAGGATACTTCCAAGTTTAACTTATGGAAGTAAAACTTTGACGATGATGAGAAATAATGAACGTAGAATACAAACAAGTGAAATGAAGTTCTTGAGAAAAACCAAAGGTTGCACCGTTAGAGATCAAATACGAAATAAAGATATAAGAACCGAGTTAAATGTATATTCTGTGGCCAGCAGAATAGGGGAAGGACAAATAAAATGGAGGAAGCATATCGAGAGAATGGAACGCACTTCCCTACAACCCATAGTCACCTCCATCAATAGAATTACCCGTAACACACGCAGACCTTCCTTCCTCATAAACAGCCTCCTTAAGATAGCCGATGGACCTCCTCCCAGAACTCCTCGCCGCCATCGTGATATGTACAAATAGAAACACTTCACTCCCATCTTCAAACATACTCAACCAGCCATCCTTTCTGATCACGTAACAATTTAAATTTTCCCTAACTAGTTACCTAGTCTTTAGCCCTCTTCTTTGCGTCCCTCGCCTACCTTGACACCACCTCTCTGTCACCTCCCTCCAGCTTTGGTGACCTTCTTAGCTTGCGGCCAACACTGGTGTGCGTCTCCTCACATCCTTCCATTCGGCTGAAGGGGGCTTGCCCCAGATTAGCCCGAGACTTGTCCTTCATGACACGTCTCAAATAACACGAAAAAAAAAGAGATAATGGAAGATATGAGACTACCTAAACAAGTAATAATGTACAGACCTCAAGGAAGACGAGATATAGGTAGACCAAGGAAGACAAGGAGGAACAGGCTGTAAGCCTATACCTTGACGTGGAGAAGAAAAAGAGGATACTTATCCCAGCGTGTGCGAGGGTACGTAATTATTTTACAGGATATTCTAAAAAACAAGTTAATTTGAAATATGGGAAATCTTGATATGGGACTTTTATTAAAACACTAATCATACCTGATGACAGTAGTTGTTTTAAAAATTAGTAACTGGATATATGCTTTTTTTTTAATAAAAAGCTTTTATGGCCCATAAAAGCGATAGTAAAATATTTCATGTTTTTTAAAAAGAATTATTCTGTTCCGAATCTGCAAGTGGGGCTGTGCGGGGCGAAGGGCGCGCCCGCCGCCCGCTCATGTGCCGCGTCCCGAGCTTCAAATAGAGCTCCTACCGCAGGGACCACAGATGATCTGTATGTTATGAGTGTGGCCTGCTAACGGCCGTGGGTCTTCAATTAGTTATCTAATTGAGGGTGAGTGTAGGCCGAGGCCGGGTCCAAGATTCGCCTGGCACAGATTGGTAGCGACCGAGGGCGCTAATAAGGAGATTGCCCTAGAAGCGGGCGGTGCGGCGATAGAATTTACGGGACAGTGTCCGTATAGTGGCGTCCAGGGAACGGACACGCAGGTATTCACGGATGAATGTTTTGTTTGATGTCAGATAGTGGGCTCTGCACGTCCTCGGTCCAGGAGAGACTGAAGCTTTCGCTTATGGGTCTTGGCCAAGTAGCCCCGTACGGGAATCGCGTAGGTAACTATAGGCACCTCATAGGTGGCGACGATAAGCTTCCTTAGGCGTCGGGTCATAGAGTTACTGCAAAGCAGGGGACGGAGTTGATATAGACGATTGGCGGTCTTGCGGGCTACTTGCTCCCGGAATGTGTCCGCTAGGTGAAACGACGATCCAGGTGGAGCCCGAGATACTTAACCTCTCGAGACGAGGGCAGAGGAGTAACAGTCTGTCTGGGAGCTTTCTGTGTCTGGAGAAGACTACGGCTGTACTCTTGCCCGCGTTGATAGCAACCCTCCATTTCTCTGCCCACTCAACGTATTCGTCAAACTGTTCCTGGAGCCAGATAACTGCCATTTCAGCTCGACGATCGACGCCATACACCGTCGTGTCGACAGCGAACGTGGCCAATGTGATGGAGTTCTGATGGAGCAACATGCACATATTCCCCCTATATAAGAGTTCTCCTAAAACGAGTCTGTCTATTAGTGTGTATTGCTTCAACTGTGTATCCTACTTAGTTTGTTGGAACCATTTCAAACTTGTTTTAGAACTCTGATCAAAGATATCAAAGATTTGTTCAGTTACTCTACTGAAATCAAGTCTCTTTAGGTGCCTGTAGAACATTGCTCTTCTTTTACTCATATCTGTAAGCGTTGTACAACATTCATTCATTCATTCATTTTGCTGAGTCACGCACAGTTTTAAGTCACTACTTATTGTTCGTATAATTAATTCGCTGTAAAAGCGGCTGACATTAAAAACAGTCCGATCATTTATCTCGACAAACACAGAGTCGACAACGATCCTTCCACATCGATGCTTCCAAACCGGTGCGTGCAGACTCACCTTGACCCGTCCCAAAGTTTACACATACTCGGTAATTTGTTTAGCGTGTTTTTGTTTTTTGTTTTACCACCACTGTCAATGTTAGGAAGCATTTTAAACATGTCCAGCCTTGGAACGTAACAAAATTATATAATGTTTAAGGTTACCCGCGTTCCAACAAACTTGTTGTCGTTCTAGATTCCAAAGGCTGTTAAAACTTCATTTTATATATACGGTGGAACTTGCTTATAACGATACTCAAGGGACCGGACAAGTGTGGTCGTTAAAACCGGGTACTCGCTACATCCGAGTTGTCGACTCACGAGCCTAAATTTTTATACCGTGATTATCGAACATACAACAACAAAATCTACTATAGAAGAGGCTTTGCACAATAAAATTTTGACATGTTTTACATTCTACGCTTATAAGTGAAATTTATGCTTTACACATTTTTTAGAGGCTAACATTCTTTGCTGAATATTGGTGTATAGTCTATTCCCGAAATATAGTAAAAGTAACTATGTAGGAAAAACGTATCAACAATCAGCCGGCTATCTGGAAAAAACGCAAAACTTATATGTTAGTTTTTGTTCATTCAGGCCAGTCTTAGGACCACGTAAAGTAACGTAATGATTGAGTTTCTTGTTCTGACAGTACTGGGATTTCTTTGCCTGGCAGCTTCCCTCTTTCTACTGACCGATTCTTCTTGGAGCTAACCTTGTTCTGAAAACACTGGAAGTTAATAATTGAGTACCTAAATACATTTCTGTCTATTATTGTGTATTCCTCTAACTGTATAGCCTTCTTAGTGTCTTGGAACCATTTCAAACTTGTTTTAGCACTCTGATCGAAGATGTTGAAGATCTTCTTCTTCTTCTCCTCTTCAAGGATTGGGTTATATAAACCTGTTCCGGCACTCATCTCATACTCGGACAAAACACGTCTCTTCTTATAGTTCAGTGGTACATTTCAGTGTTAAAGATTTTATTTATTATTCTATTGAAATCCATTGTCTTAAGGTGCTCGTTGAACAGAAACATTGTTCTGCTTTTCCTCGTAGTGCCTGTAATCTTCTCTGTCTGACTGGAAATCTCCTCTCGGCTTCTCAAGCCCAAATTGTCCTTCGACTTGTTTGTGCCCACGGATTTTTCGGATGACTTTGCTTCCTTCCTTGCTATTCCATACAGTTCCCCAACTCTGACCGCGTTCAAACAGTCGCCGCACAGAGAAAGTCTGGTTTAATTAGGCCTACTGTGTTGTAAAACTGTCTTAAAGAAAAATAAAAAGTATCTGTAGAACTAAACCAAGTGTTTATTTATTAAATTTAAATATTATTAAAATATTCTACCAAGTTCAAAGTGACCATCTGATCACTGTAATTGGTTTAGATTTTGTATCTGTCCATCAAAACACTCCCCTAGCGACTCTGCTTTGGCTAGGTTTTCGAATATAGTCTTCTTCTTCTTCTTCTTCTTCATCTTCTTCTTCTTCTTGTTCTTCTTCTTCTACTTCTTCTTCTTCTGCTCCTCCTCCTCCTCCTCCTCCTCCTCCTCCTCCTCCTTCTCCTTCTCTATACTAGGTTATATAAATCTGTTCCAGTACCCATTTCGCCTTCGGACGATCCACGTCTCAACTACCTTCAGCGCCACTTTTCGCAATCGATCCTCCTTTATCCTTTGTAAGTGATCACATCATTGTCTTCTATAATTTTAAATGATTGTATTTATACCTTTTACACCCAGTTCTGCTCTTATATCCTCGTTCATTCTTCTATCTTGCAATGTATAGTATAAAGTGTTTCTTCGAAACTGCGTTTCAACACTCTGAATCTTGCCACAACATTCCTTGAATCTGAAACTGTGAAACTGTGGAATCTGAAAAGTTCGTTAAAGCTTAACATTCCTTTTTTTTTGTCAACGGACTCACACTTCATTTGCATATGTCAATGTGGGTATTGCAGTTGTATTATAAAGTTTAATTCTTTTGTTGTATCTTGCTTTCTCTAAGATTTCTATGAATCTTTCCACAAATATTCCTAAATTTATTTGTCTTGTCTTTTATATCAGATCCAGACTCATAACTTACTTCACATCCGTGATATTTAAAACGCTTCATTTATTCTAAAGTACTGTTGTTTATAACTATCATAGCCCTCCCTGGATCTTAAACAGCCATAGTTTTAGTTTTTTTTCTCTGAAATTGTCAGTGAGTCCTCTCTTGCTATTTCTTGTAACTTAAACGTGGACTTTTATTAAATAATAAAGTCCTGACTTTCTTGAATAATAAATATGTCATCTGCATACAGCAAGGAACCTGTACAAGTGGTTTTGTTAAGCTGTATTCCAGAGATCACTCTGTATTTCTATGCTATCAGCAGTATATATTAAACAAGGCGAGGGATGTACAGCAACCCTCCTAAATCCTTTGCTCATTGGACTGTCACATGACAACCTACCATTCAGATCCAGGACTGTACATTTACTTTTATAGAATCAAGAACTAACATTGGAAGCGAGTACTAAATGTAAATATGAGACTCCAAGAGCTAATGCTCTGTTACATCTACAATGTGAGTCTTCTCTGTTCTCTGTCCCGGTCCTTCATTTGTGGATCCCTTCGGAAAGCATATACTCCAGTGTTCTTATTTCATAGATTATTTCTGTTCTTCCAGATTCCTTTCCTTTTCAGTGTGAATGGGAAGTGTTTCAAAGGAGTGTCCTGTTTTAGTTATCTAGGTGCCTTGGTATCAAATGAAAATAACATTTGGATGAGTATAAGAGAAGGAATACAAGCAGGAAATAGAGCCTACTTTTCAAAAACAATCTTGTTACAAGAGGTTGTAAAACTTAAATTGTATTATTCTCTTGTGCGACCTGTTGTTACCTATGGATCTGAGGTGCGGACTTTGAGAGAGAATGACAAAACTACTTTAAAATCATTTGAGCGCAACATATTGCGTAAAATGTATGGCTCAGTAAGATAAGAAGAAAATACGCAGTTACAATAAGCTACAGACTCTCGCGTACGGAAAGACATAGTGAAAATCATCAAATCACAAAGGTTGCGTTGGCTGGGCATGTGGAAACAATGTCTGAGGAAAGAATGCCTAAACAATTCCAATTGTTTATCATTTATCAGAAGATCATATAGCCTTCTGCTAGACGTAGAGGCAGACCAAGGATGAGACGGTTGAATGGCGTAACAGAAGATCTTGCTAGCATGGGAATCAGAGGGTGGAGAGAAAGGGCGGAGAACAGGGAAGCGTGGAGGAGGCTAAACCCCACCAAAGGCTGTAACGCCAGATAAGAAGAAGAAAATGTGGTATCGTTGAGATATTTTTGTTAGGTTCTGCGTCCGTCTGTACGGCTCAAATTGAGGTCAATGTAGACGGGATCTGTATTCCAATCGATAAGTTTTACTCAGTAATTGGATACCGAAATGACGTTGTTTGAACCGTCTGCAGCCTCGATCTAGATTCACCCAAATACTGAAACAGTAAAAAAAAGTCACAAATATTGATACTTTTTGTTTTGAAAGTATAATTAGTGTGCACAATTTAAATAATTGTGAGTGACTCCAGTGGTCCATTGCGTTTGCCTTCTCCGCTAATATCATTTTACAATACTCTGTTACTATCTTATCTAAATGAAATACCCATTTTTGTAGAGTGTCTTCAGTTGATCTTCTATTCTTCTTCTCCTCAAGACAGAGGTTGATGGGCTTGCAATTTCTTACCTTCCGTAGACGGTTTCTTAATTACCACATACCTCCTCCTTCCTCTTATCAAGACATCAATGTGGTCTTGCCTGGGACTTCCCCCCCCGCCACCCACTGCACCCCTTTGATAAAGGTGCTGAACCAACCATACTGTTTCTCTTTTTCCCAATGCTTTTAGTCAGAATCCTTCTTTCACCCAATCTCTGTAAAACCTCATCATTAGGCACTCTGTCAGACACGCACGTGAGACAGGTAAACACTGGCGCGCACTCATGGTTAACTTGACATTAACTAAGTAAAGTAACTGTACCAGTATGTGTGCCGGTGGGAACGATGATTGATTCTAACCTGTTGGAAATGACCTTAAAAGTCACTTGTCACGGTCCGTTACGGTGCGCGATGCTGTTATAAAATCCAGTTGTAATTGAAATGGTCAGTACTGGACCGCATAACTGTTACCGTATATTGGGCCCTGTGTTACAGGTCCCTTCTAACTCTTCTTCATCTTTTTCTCCTCAACCCAGAGGTTGGTGGCTTGCAATTCCTTCCCTTCCGAAGACAGCCTCTTAAACACCAGATACCTTCTTCCCCCTTTCTGTCTTCCATTTACTCCTGTTCGGGCCTCCCTCTCAAGCAGTCCTTAGATCAGGGTGGTGAACCAGTTTGATGGCGCAGCAGGTCACCAGCCATACTGCTTCTCCTTTCCTCAGTGGTTTTCATCAGCTTACTCTTTTCATCCATTCTCTTGAAAACCTTGTCATTAGTCATTTTTTCTCACCACGGTATTCTTTAGACCCTTCTCCTCACCACATCAAGAAAGCCTAAGTATACTCTATTTTTTAGAGCCTAAGCTCTTCTCCTATTTTCTCAGAGTTCATATTTGTGAGTCACATGTGCGTATACTCCAAAACAAACTTTCTAGTTTCCAGGGACACGGTCCTGAACGCCATAAGAGATATTTTCTTGAAAAATGTTCCTCTTGTTCATTCAATCTTTCCTTTTTACATCACTGCTACACCTCCTATCTGATGTAATGCAGCTCTCAAGGTATTTAAAGGTATCACCAACTTTGTCACTACTTATTGCCACACTGCTAAATGCTTCGTTCTTGACGAGGTCTTTCGGTGTCTCCACAATCTTCAGGTCTTAAATGACAATTTTTTACCTCTACAAACCCATATTATATATATATACATAAAATATAAAATATATATATAATAACGACAAAAAGGTGTATGGTGTGTTTTTAAAATAATAATAACACTTCTTATATCATATCGACTTTGTAAAAATCATTCAAACTTTTATTATTTGAAAAATTACGAATTAAAATTTCGTTATTATTATTCGCATAATATTTTTCTTTTGTGTGTGCTCATCACACACAATTATCGTCACTATACAAATAACATTACACAAATATTCATAAATATAATACACAAGATATAAATAGAAATTGTTATAATACTCGTATAATGTGCTCTCGGCTTGCTCAGATTGTATTTCTTTTTAAATTCCAAACTTTTTTATATTATTACTACTTTGCTTTGTGTGCCTACATATGAATATTGTATTCACGAAATATCAATCAATTTTAGAATTACTTAAACATTTATGCTACGTTATAATTTCAAAAATAATAATAATTTCGTAAATGTTAGATATCATTATAAATTACTACAATTTAACCAATTAAATTTTACAATTATTATTTACACTATTAAAGTTTATCATCGTCTCTTTACTATTTTCTTTTTAATGTCTTTTATGACTCGTTGGTTGACGAGTAAAATGGTTTTATTTCACCTTATTGCTGTGCGGTGATACTCAGTGATTCCTCGTCGTGATCCTGAGTCCTGTGTCCTGTGTCGATCCTCCGTTGTTGTCTGATCCTCCTGGAGTCCGTCGTCCGGTCCTCCTGGTCCACTCAGCATTCAGATGACTCGTACGGTACTATCTCCATACTGCTGGGATATCGACTTTGGATGCTCCATCGTCGGGCATAGCCTTTGGCTGCAGATGTGTTCCAGTGAATGAAGGTCGAGGCTGACGCTCCTCGCTTATTTATACTGTCGAGCGCAAAAATCATGTTTCAACCAATCTGTGCACGATTTATATTGTTGTAGTTTGTCGAGCGTCCCTTTACAGATTCGTTTATTTTTCGTACTTATTTTAATTTTATTCGCAACATGCGAAGTCTTTTGTTTATTACTCGATGTTCATACGATCGGTAATTTTTTTATGCATAATTGTATGTTAACAGTTTTTCTATACTTTAATTGTTCTTGGTTCTATTCACTTTTATTTACACTGCATTAATATGTATTATTTGTTTCGCACTAGATTTTACACATGTCCGCATCTTTATATTAGTAATAACATGGCGTAATTTGTTTTGTCATATCTTACGCACACTTACCAAAATTTAAATAAATTACTTATTTAATTCACATTTATTCAGGGGTGACGCTATGCCGGTTTCTACTGGCTCACACACACACACACAAATACACTGTACACCGTCTTAGGTTGAGTGTAGCGTGAATCTATATTATAGAGCGAATTCAAACAATTATGGGGGGTCTCTAGGTATATATATATATATATATATATATATATATATATATATATATATATATATATGATGTAGAGGTAAAAAATTGCCGTTTAAGACCTCCAGATGGTGGAGACACCGAAAGGCCTCATCAAGAACGAAGTATTTAGCTGTGTGGCAATAAGTAGTGACAAAGTTGGTGTTAAGATGGCTGCTAATAAAACTAACAAAACTGGAAATTAAAGGTATCAACTTTCATTATCTTCCTACCGTCCGGAAATATCTTAGCCTTCTGTTTTCCATTTCTGGAACATTTCATGACATTTGTTTTCCCTTATTTACCAATGTGTCGCATTTATCATTTAGGATTTTGCTCATTTGGTGAAGCGCATTTTGTAGATCTTCCTCGTTGTCTCTTAAAAGCGCAATGTCATCTGCAAACGGTTGGTTTTATAGCATGCACTATTGATTATTATTTGCTTTAGTTGGTCCAATCCGCAAAATAACATTATACTCAAAAAGTCATCATCATCATCCTCAAGGTTTAAACCAAGAATGGTTTGTTCCGGTCTCAAATAGGCAAATATTACAGCTGGTCACTCCAGCGCTTCCTCGGACGTCCCACACCTCTCCGTCCCCTCGGCTTATAGTTCCATAGTTGTTTGGGGATGCGGCAGTCATCCATTCGGCAAAGATGTTCCCACCAATTCAGCTAATAATGGGCGATCCTGTCGAATATACTCATAATAATCAGTTCCTGCCGTATATCTGTGTTTCTTCTATGATCATAGAGAGTATACCCTGCCACGTGCCTGAGAAATCTCATTTCAGCCGCTTGGATGCGACTGGCCTGGCCTTTCGTTAAAGTCCAATTCTCAGACCCATAAAGAAGTGTGGGAAGAGCCATCACGTACTCGAAAAGTAACATTCATTAATATTGCTCCATCTTGCCATCTAGTAACCCTTTGTGCGGCATATATGTCTTTCTCTAGCCATTATCTCATTCCAATTATACATAACCAGCCAACATACACACACACACACACACACACACACACACACACGCACGCACGCACAGAGACTATTCAAAATTATAGGTTTCATTAACAGCCATTGCATCCTTACGGCCTTCTAAAACTGCTAATTGCAAACTTTAATTAATAGTTTAACAACTATTAACATAATAATATTATTGTAGTAGGTTTGTAATAATATAATTGTATACAATTAATAGTCTGTAATAAATACTGTCCATTCAAAGCACTTGCTCAATGTGACCTTCAATCTGTTGAATGTGGTCATATTATGGGAATTAGGTATTAATTAAATTTAAATATAAAAAAAGAAGAATGTCTATCCGTTCCGAGGCCATAGGTGAAGTATTTACGTGGATAAGTTATTAGAATGGCAGCGAGGGCGCGGCTCCACGGGTTATCAAAATTAATGCTGATGATCTGATAATAAGATTAGAAGCATTTGAGATGTGGTTTTGGCGAGCAATGGAAAAAGTGAAGTGGGTTGATAAAGTAAGAAGAAAGATAAAGTAAGTAAGAATGATAAAGTTTTAAGAAGAATAGAGGAAGAGAGAAGAATTCTGAAGGTAATAGAAAATAGGAAAAGGAATTGGTTAGGTCATTGTTTAAGAAGACACTGCTTGCTTACAACTGCCATGGAGGGTGTCATAGAAGGAGAAAAAAGAAGAGGGCATAGAAGAATGAGGTCAGTTCAAAGAGATAAGTCCCTGGACCAAATCCGTTTAAGCGAGCCCCTGAGTATAGGTTAGGTCGGGGTCAGACGACAAATAAATATACTTAATCTAGCATGATCGATTCTATATTACAATCCACAAAACAAATGACAAGAAGAATTCATTACATTCATTAAAATTTTTATCAGAAAACTTAACTTGTTTACTTCAATCTCAATTTCAATTTTTTAACTTATAAAACTCCCCACATTCTCCTCTAATTTCTCTACTTATACAAAAAAAAAAAAAAAAAAAAAAAAAAAAAAAATCCTTTATCTCCCAAAAGCCCAGAGTTTCAGCAACACTTTAATTTTATCGCTAATGTATTATAATATTTGCAGACCCTTTATTTTCTCCTCACACACACACACACACACACACACTTTCTTGGCTCGCTTAAACTCACGTTCAGATTCTTGACTGTGATGACATATTGGACTGAGCGATAGGGGGACGATACGGCAAACTGACTTACTACTGGCCTGGCGGGGTATTGTTCCCCTGCCTCCGCCAGAAGGTGGTGGAAAAGCCGTAGAGCTCCGAGGGACATCCTGTAGATCGACCCCGGTTGTCGGGTCCCCGCGATCATTCCGGACTTCGGAAGTCGTCGTGTTGATGAGCGACGTACTCAAAAAATGGTACCACGGGATCGTAAACCAGCCCGACCAGGGGTCCTGTCCTCCCCCCCCCCCGTTGTTCACTAGTTTAAGCAAGGTTTCGTGGTGGTGGTGGTGGTGGTGGTGGTGGTGGTGGTGGTGGTGGTGGTGGTGGTGGTGGTGGTGGTGGTGGTTGATCCAGCTAGGGTAGATTCTCATAAAACTGGTCTTTCTGACAAAATTTTTAAAATCCGTGTTGGTTATCAACTATACTACTACAACAACTACTACTACTAATACTACTCCACGGCGCTACAGGTCAAGAAGAGCCCTGCCCTCCAGAAGCGAGGCAATCTTTCGTATCCGTAACAAATGTTGTTTTACAGACTAAGGTTGTTAGTCTTATGCCCAACCCCTTACCAGGAGGACCAGGAACTTTGATTTCGGGTTGTTCTTCCCATAGAGAAATGGCTTCACCTTGGCTGCCGAGCGTTCTCCGCCCGGTCGCAGTAGGTTAACTAACTCAGCCCATGTGTGCAGCTGTTGACCTACTAGAGGTTCTTCCGCCCCCACACAAGATGCACATCTTTCTGCCGGTGTACACCATCCTGCCAGGCCAGGATCCAGGTTAGCCCGGACTGCCCTGGCAGGACCCCCTTCTCTCTTCTGCTTGCCGACCCATTCCGCCGAAGTGGTTGGTTATCAAACTAAATAAAATTTTAACCAACTCTGCGCGTAATATGCAAGTTCTTAAGCTTTCTCGCCTTGCTCCAACATTGTTGAAATTATTATTGGCTGCCGGGCTGTTAGGCCATGGTCCACAGTTGTCGTTATTGACAGACGTTTCGGCCTACCTTGGGAGGTAGAGACTATTATAGACTCTGTGAGGTGAATAGGTGGACACCGTGCCAATGTAGACATTGAGGTTTGCCTCCGCCGGTGGGACCGAAACGTCTGTCAATAACGACAACTGTGGACCATGGGCTAACAGCCCGGCAACCAACAATGTCTGTGCGTAATGTTTATATAGTGATTTGTTTTCAAATTAGGAACAGCACAGGTCAAATAAAAAGAAAGCAAAAATTTGTAAAATTGTAAAAGTATGAGACCACAGAAGGAGATGCTGTGAACACTTGAATCCCATGCCTCATATACGTCTACCTGTGGCTGCCGTGGGTTATCACCCTACTGGGAAGAGAGACGTCGGTAGACCGAGGAGGAGATGGCTTCCGGAACAGGTCTAAGGCCTAGTCCTTGGAGCGGTGGTGATGATGATGATGATGATGATGATATAAAAGTATGAGCGAATTCTCCGGCTCAGGGAGCTCACTAGTGTAAGAAATAAATAATACAGTTTGTTGACGGTATATAAAGCCAACAGTGGACAGAAACAAATAGAGCTTATATGACGTTTGTCGAGAATCGCCATTGACCCAGATAACTGAAGCGCAGTCAGGCGCGCTAAATCCCAAACTTATGAATCTCGCTAAGAAATATTTCACACCGACTTTTCTCTTCCGACTATCTCGTATTCACAAGCTCTCTGTTATTGTCTTGAACCGCTTCCTTTATGGATTGCGCGCGCGCGCGCGTCATAACACCTTTACATCAGTCTCCGTATCAAAATAACACGTTGCTACAACAAAGTATTACGTATAACTCTCTCGTCTAGAAAGACGACAGGCGGCATGAAAACAACCCTTATCAGTCGTAATTAGGGTTTCCAGACGCCCGGCTTTAGCCGAACATGTCCGGCTTTTTACAGTTTAGTGCGGCTAAAAGTAAGCATGTCCGGCCTGTCCGGATTTTGTCAGGCTTCTTGTCTGACAAATTTGCACGTAGTATTATAATAAAAGTATAGCACATTTTTTATGACTGAAAAAGGTCTGAAAAAAATGTACGTACTAGATTTTTATTTCTTTTCCTTTCGGTATGTTTAGGAATGTTGTGATATTACTGTTAATATCTCTGTATTAACTTCAAAACCGCCGCTCTCATTAATGTTAACTGGTATCGCCAAATCAAAGAGGCAGCCGTAGACTTCTCGTGAATAAAGAGCCTAGCAGTGTCAACACTAGCCATTGTTTGGATTGCTAAACATCTTGTTGCGCTACATTTATCTCTAAAGGCCCGCCAGCCTTTCCTGAACAGTAATCTGCGCGGACCCAATGCATGAATCACCCCCATTTTCAAGTATAGCTAAGTTATCTAGAGAGTAGAGAGGGGAGACGACACTATAACGTTCACTGTCTCACTTCCATATTATTTCCCTCTCTGTCCCACACATGCTTCCGTTGTTCTGGCCAGTCTTGTTGCAGCCGATGTTTACGCTACGAAACACTGCACAAGACTTGTGCGCGTGTGCGAAGTGAATGAAAATTTTGTTAGCCTCGCAACGAGTTGTTTGTCTACTGCGCATCGAATCCTGAGTGTTCAATTTACATCGTCCTGCCTCTACGTTGGCGTTGTATCTGTGGTCTCTTTAAACTGTAGAACCTGTCCGATAAGAAACTGTTGTTTGTATTTTTCCAGTCGCGCGCAAACTGCGGACGTGACCGTAACGCGTTGTTGTCGTTGTACCTAAGCACCTAATATCGAACGAACATAATAAATGCTGCTGTTTGTATGTAAAAATCTGCTGTCCGACTAAATTACCAGCTCTGTTCGGCTTTCCTGATTTTCGATCTGGCAAAACCAGTAATAATTAATTTGTTATCTCTCATCAGCTTAGTTGCGTTGTTTACATGTTACTGTACATAAATGGGTCGGTTCCATTGATGGCAATAAGTTCCTCCGAGTTTGAGGGGTTGGGGGTTACGACCTAGGGGGGGCGAAAATAAGGACGAGCCTACACCGCCATTCCCGCCTGGGACTTTGCCCTCCCACCTGACACCCATCGCCTCATTATTGGCGCGGGGGTGAACGTCGAATTCGGCTGGAATTAGGGCCGATTAGCCGGGCTAAGGTGGGTGTCAGGCGACCGGTAACCAAGGTTACCTCGTCCCTGGCAAATACCCGCACTAGGAAACCACCCCTGCCCCAGTGGTCATAGCCAAGATCATGTGCGGTGAAGTCTAGTAGCGTTGAGGTCAGCGCGCGGCACGCCCCTGCACGGTGGGAGACGGCGGACAGGAAAACACCGCGTAGCTGAATGAGCCCCGCCAGGCGGACCATGGGCTACGGCCTAGCGATTGTCGTGGGAGGGCTACACCGCTGATTACCGGTGGCCTTTCCCCTTCCGAGACCCCCCACCCTAGCGTACGCTGCCTTACGGGGCGCGGGACTATCCGATTTTCGGTGGTGTCAGGACTGATAATCGGGACAAAGCGTACGTTCAGCATTATGAGAGCACAGGCTCGAGATCTCGCGAGTGTGCGTGACCTGCGCTGCTGCGGGTCTGTACCCGCTTCGAGTGCGGTGGCTGGCCCACACCGTTCGCGTGTCTGTAGGTACCGAACTGCGACTCCTCGAGGCTCCCGCTGCGTTTTGTGCGGCCATTCGTGGTCTTACATAACGTAGCGGCTAAGACCGTTAGTCTCCTCGGCTCCACACCCGCTCCCGGACGTATCCTGCGTCTGGGGATTTTTCCTGGTTTCAGGAGGTCGGGAATTTTTCCTAGTTTCCTTCCCCGGCTGTGGCGAGCTTTATAGTGGATTTACGGGATCTGGTATAGGGGAAACCCTGGGGCACGGCTGGGTGGAAACACCCTCCCGATAACCCATGATGGCAATAAGATGACGTTAATGAATACTAATTGTAGCAACGAGGACGCAAACAGTAATGTTATCTTATACTAATTGTGTAATTTAATTGGCCACAGAGACAGTGTCGGGAAGAGCTGCGCAGTTAAGAACACACTGTTACACTGAAGACCAAGGTGTTCGCTTTTCATGGAGCTGATCCCTTACGAGCAAAACCTCTTGTAGATGGTATCGATCTGAGCTGTAATGTGGCTTACATTACAAACAATGACGTGATGAAGAAGCTGCACAAGTTCAACTATATTGTGGGATCATCAGGAGAACTCTGTAACAACGAGTAAAAAAAAAAACAACACAGCCTTAAAGTTCTACAAAGTGACTGCGCTCCCCACACTTCTCTATGGGTCCGAGAATTGTAGGGAATTCCCAGGCCAGTCGTATTCACATTTTAGAAAAATCGCTCCGACATCAACATAAAGATTTCTTTGTAGCATGCATAAAGAAGTTTATTCAGCGATGGGGGAACTTATTAATGTTGCTGGGGATTATGTTGAAAAGTTAAATAATTGTCATATTGATTAAATACAAAGTTTTTTCTTTACAGCTATTTTTTTTCTTTTTAATTATTGAATGCGTCTCTTCTTCTTCTTCACTCATGGCTTGGGCTATAGGTCGTTCCGACTTCACAGAGTCTCTGACCATTTTTTCCAAGGTCTTCCACGATCTCCCGTTCCCACTGGCCTATATTCAAACGCTTCTTTAGGAATACGCATGTCTACCATGCGTTCCACATGGGACTTAAAATTCTGCCTGTATTCTTTATTCTCTCCAGAACCGACTGTAACTTCAGGTCTTTCCTTATGTCGTCGTTTCGTAAATGATCTCTCAAAATGCAACCCTTAACTGCTCTTAAAAATTTCGTTTCCAAGGCCTGTATTTTTGATATATCTTTAAGTCCGTGTTTCACATCCATACATTAAAGTCGGCACAGCCACGACCTTATAGAACTTTAGCTGTGTCTCCCTCTACATTTTATTCTTCAATAGTCGTCTTATTGTTCCACATCTATAACTAAATTTATTTAACTTTCTCTCAATGTCGTTGTCCTTTCTATATGAAATATCGCATCCCAAATAATTGAAATGTAATACCTGCTCCAAAACACTATTATCAATTACAATTTTTGCTCTTACAGGGCTCTTCCCTAGAAAGGCCAATGTTTTTGTCTTAGTATTTGAAATAATGTTTTTGAAGTCTTCTTCTGGTATGGACCGGTATGTCTTGTATGAACCGTGCCGTGGAAGAAGACTTCAAAAACATTATGGACGCTGGCCGCGGAAGCCTAAGTGAGAATATAGTATTTGAAATGTTAAAGTTGTACTTCTGGCAGATTGTACGCAAGGTGTAAATAGACCTTTGTAACTCAAATGAACCTTGTATGTAGAAAGAAAACAAAGAAATTTTTTACAAGACAGTTGACATTTAGCTTGGATTTCTTTTGCGCAGAAACTGCAACCGACCGTATCGTACGAGCAGCCGTTTCCTTGCGACACCAGAGGATACCGCTCGCCCAAGAAGCCGACCAGCGTCCACCGGCTGCGTCCCGGCGATATAGATATCGTCGGTGCGCTAGGAGACAGTCTGACTGCCGGCAACGGAGCCGCGGCGTCCAACGTTCTGCACGTCATCACGGAGAACAGAGGCATTTCCTGGTCTATAGGTAAGTAGCCTACCTAACGTCAGACCATTTTATTAATATACAGAGAAACCTTATGAATTGTGATTGATTAGCACTTAAATTTTCCGGATTGACGAAAGTCTGGATTATAAAATCTAATCTAAAGCAAATGTGATTAGAATAGGCTGTACAAAACAAGCGAATTTATTTTGTGCGTAGAATAAGAATCTAAAATTATCCATAGGCAAGAATCTTGTAATACGTAATGCGCTATTTTTGACTACTTCTTCTTCTCCTCCTCCTCCTCCTCAACCCAGAGGTTGGTGGGCTTGCATTTTTTCCCTTCCGAAGACATACTCTTAATCACCACATACCGTACGGGGAAATCTTCCATTCGAACTGCTTCCATCGTAATTCTAACAACTACGTCAACAGCGAGATATTTTGTAAACTTAACCTGTAGGCCGTAATTTGTTTTCGGTTTGTTTAGCGGCGTCACTACGAGTGTCCTCTCTTGTTTATTAACAATTAAGTATAAGATTATACTATTTTATTTAATCGTAAAAGATTGAGTAACAGCAATTCTCAATTATCTTCGAAATTTTGTGGACCCCTGCGTCTAAACAATTACCTAAAAGACTTCATCCATAACAGGAATTGAAAATAATTGTTACAAAATGAAATTATTTAGCAATCGATTGTGCTTTTGACGGAAAAGTTAAGTGAACTACAAAAACAATGCTAAATAACCAAATTGTTTGTTAGAACTACTCTTTTTTAATCGTTTCCTTTCATTAGTTAACGTGACATTATTAGCAGTAATTTTTGTATTACTAGCAAAAGATATACTGTTGGTGCCCAGACATGTTATAATAGTTTCAAGTATTGTTTTAATAAAGTGTGAGACAAACATATTTGTTATCCAGCTCTCATTTCATCTTAATCTGAATATATATTTGTACAATGTATGGTAAGTTCGATTAATTGTGAAATTAATGTAGTAACAAAATACTACACAACAAAAAATTTATGTGGTTATCAGTTTTGTCTCTGGGCTAATGATGCCTAATTTATTACAACAAGGGAATAATAAAGGTATATAGAAATTTGTTTTATATAATTACTATTTTATGTGAAGTATAAAACTACTTGTATTTTGCACTTTTACTAAATAGTGTACAGTGTAAACAATAAATGTATATATATAAAAGAAAGTGTTAATTATAGATAGACAATAAAAAGATTAATTAAAAAACGAAAGTGTTAATTAAACGGCGCTAGTGTCAGCAGATACAGAGACGGTGTTGTTGTCCCCCCCGCCCCGCCCACCATTGTGCTACTTGCATATTCTGGGTAGAAACATGTACAGGTAGACGCTAGTCTCTTCCAGCACCAAATCTCAAAAGCTTCAAGGCTTCAAGGTAGCTCCTTTACAATTTCCATTCGACCGAATATTTCTCTACATATAAGTCAAATTCTTTTAAATAATACGCCTTCGTGTTCGCTCTATTGCGGCGTAATTAAACGTACTGAAGAGTAATTGCGAGTTTTGACAGCTAAACTAACATACATATCAATCGGGTCGATTAGTCTTTGGTAGACAGTTCGGTTACAAGGGCCTTTGTTCATTGGAACTGCTCAGACGACGTCAGACACGTTAACAGTAATTATACGATTGATAACCTTAGCACGACACAATTATCCACCTAGCTTTGCTAATTTCCGTCGTCACTTGCAAAATCGGTCGAAACATTCTGCCAGCTGTAAAAATTTCTGCACTACTTACAACTAGCGCGGTGAGCGGTTATATCTCTTCTTCTTCTTCTTCTTCATCATCTTCTTCTTCTGTCCGCCAATTTATTTACGGCACTCACCTTTATTTTCATCTCTCCTCTTCAGTTCTATACAACTTGCTTAACTGACATTTTCCGTTATATGTTTTATACATTGATAACAGAACTGGACTTGGCACCGCCTCCCTTCCGTCACTTCCTCCAACAGTGTCTTGACTAGGCTCCCATGACGCAAGATATAACGTTTAAAACTTACTCATCTGTTTTTATACTTCTTCTGTAGATAGCACTACTCTCTTTCCAGCTCTATCGTAAACCACTTTATGAGTCAACTTGTCCCTCCGGCTGATCTTTAACATCTTCCGTAGCCACTGTTCAAATTAATTAGTTTTTTACTACCCTTTCTTTCATTTTCATTTTTCTTTTACGTTTTTTCGCGCATACAAAGACACATGCCAAATAGATGTTTTCAACAATCATTTCCCGGTCGCTCATCCAACTGGTAGAGAAGGAAGATTGATCCACACCTGTTACAACCATGGGACAGGCATGGTTCGATGCGGAAGTCATCAAGAGAAGCACCGAAAATGAAAGAAAATAATTTTAATTATATCACAGAATAATTTCTTTAGTTATTGAATAATTTGAAATCCGAACAATGTTAGTAGGGAAACTTGAAGATAAGCTCAGCATTGTTTTCGAACTGATGTGCACTTGCACCGCCTTGTGTTGCCGGCTCAGACATCGGCAATGTTTTACTGCATACGGTCACTGACCTCGTAGTAGTTGTCACTGTACAAACTGCGGAGAGGGGGACACATTCGTCCACCCAATGTGTTGCTTCTGTATAAAACCGGCAAAACGCTCAGTTAGCAGCTATGTTAGTTTCGGAACCAACGTGCAGCAATTACTACGTACCTATTTGTGTTTTGTTCGTTTAGTTATGTGTTTCTCTGTTTGTCTTTATTATTTTTAATTCGATTTTGTGTGTCCTGATTTACTCTGTATAAGTATAATGGAGTCAGATTCCACTGAACTGGGACCGTCTTCTACTGCCACCGTATGATAGAAAATACTCTAAAAAATATTTTTGGTCTAAAAAGAACATTTGATACTAGAAAAAACTAATTAATTTTTAGGTTAAGTTTTAGGCCTGTCACAACCGGCAACAGCTGTTATGTACCCACGCCATGCCACTGCTTCTATGTACAGGAAACAATCGTTATAATAGGCAAAGAAACTCACCTTTCTTTGCTTAGAAAGGAAAGATAAAGGGAAAGAAACTCACCTTTCTTTGCTTAGAAAGGAAACAGAAAGTTAGAAAGGAGTAAAAATCCGCGGAAAAAAGTTGAAATGCTCAGGTTTGCAGATGTCATAACAATGACTGCAGAGAGTACAGAAGATCCGCAAAGGATTTTTAACACAATCGATTGGGATATAGAACGAATATAACATGAAGATTAATTAATAAAAGGCAAAAGTTCTAGCGTGTAGTCGAAATGTTGAGAATTCAGTCAGATAACTGTGTTGTAAATAATGTCCTCCAGGAAGCGAAATAATACAGTTATCCGGGAATCAAAATTACAAGTGATAGGGCCGAAGCTGTAAGGAGATTATAAGTGGAATTAATCTGGCCAAAACGGTATTCAATAAAGCGAAAACTACACCAGTTTCAAGAAAAAAAGACATATTTTTGGTAAAGGCACATGTGTTGAGTGTTACTCCGTACGGTAGAAGGAGATAAGAAAAATCCCTAAGAGTTTAGAAGACCTGATACAGTAGTTTAGAAGGATACTCGGGATCAGTTAGATGTGTCCTTACAAGGCAACTGCAAGTTCATCATCATCTTCTTCAGCTAAGATTAAACCAAAAACGGTTTGTTCCTGCCCGATGCAGATAGACTAGAAACGCTTAGACGTCCCACTCCAACGTATCTTCGGACGTCCCACACTTGTCCGTCCTTTTAGCTTATAAGTCAATATTTGTTTGGGGACGCGACAGTCAACCATTCAGTTAACCATTTTAGCCGATACTGAGTGTTTCTATCAAGTATACTCATAATATTCAGTTGCTGCCGTATATCGACATTTCTTTGCTCTGCCGAATTATTCAGTTGCTCTGCCGACATTTCTTTTGCGATCTTGAAGAGTACATCGTGCCACGTGCCTGAGAAACCTCACTTCGGCCGCTTGAATACGACTGGCCTGGAACTTCCATAATATCAAGTCTGTTTTTCTTTTATTCAAAGCTGTAGTTGGCAACGTTCGATGCGGGGCAGAGTAAGGCGATGGTGGGGCTCCCCACTTCGGGCTTAACGTCCAGCCCGATTTTCTGTATGGGCTGTCTCTCCTATACACTGGGTGTCTTACCGAACTAAAGGGGCCAATTTTCCCTGTACGCAGCATAACAGCCGATTAAATCCAACTAGATTCACGCCCGTAATATGCCAAAGATAAGTCGGTCCAGGATCATTTCACAGGATTATTCGCAACTTAAAATGCAAGTTGACAAGACAATTTTAGACAGCGTAAATATGCGTGTGCCTCGTATAGTACAGGTATGCAACGCTTGATTGCTTATACCTCAGCCTGCCATCCCGTGTCGAACAATTTTTGCTATTGATGAAGGCCTCCGCTGGATGGCTAAAACGTCGTCTTCTTCTTCTTCTTCTTCTTCTTCTTCTTCTTCTTCTTCTTCTTCTTCTTCTTCTTCTTCTTCTTCTGCTTCTGCTTCTGCTTCTGCTTCTGCTTCTCCTTCTCCTTCTCTTCTTCTTCTTCTTCTTCTTCAGGCTGTAGACCTTACGATCATTGCGCACTCCTTGGTCCGACCATCTGTTTTTTAGTCTTCCAATATTCCGCCGTCCTTTGGATTATAAACCAAAATTTGTTTTGGTATCCTGTTCTTATGCATCCTTTCAACATGGTCTGTCCAGTCCTGTATGTATTGCTTTATCCTTTCGTTTAGGTTGTATATTCCAAAGATGTTCCTTATATCATCAGTTCTTACCCAGTCCTTCCGTGATACTTCTAGCACTGATCGTAAAAATCCTTTATCACTAGCCTGTATCCGGCTTTGGGTCTTTGAGTTCAGTGTCCATGTCTCACTACCCATAAAGGCCGCACGGCACTGCCATCACTTTGTACAATTTCAAAAGATTGTCTCTTCTGACCTTTCCATTCAGCGTTCTTCTTATCGTTCCACACATGAGATTAAACTTCTCTAATTTGTTGTCCATTTCCATCTCACCAACATAAGACAAGTCACATCCAAGGAACCTGAATGAATGCACTTGCTCAACTAGTTGCTCGTTCAGTACTAGTTTACAGCTTACAAGAAAGCAACCTTTAAAAGCCATGGACTTAGTCTTGATAACAGAAATTTCCAGACCATAAATTCTGATTATCTGCTGTAATTCATAGAGACCCCTCTGCAGCCTATTTTCATTGCCTGCTATTATGACCTGATCGTCAGCAAACATCAGAGTTTTGACGAAATTACATTCAAAACGTACGTTCAGAAATTACGTTTTGGGTGAAATGCAACACCCTTGTCTGACCTCTTCATTTATTACTTCATTAAGGACTTCACTAGTTTCAGTTTTTACAATGATCTCTGTGTTCTTGTACATGCTCTTGATGACATCTATTAGGTGCTTTGGTATGTTTCTTCTGTCCATGATATTCCACAACTTATTTCGTCTCACGTTATCAAAGGCCCTGATGTAGTCGACAAGCCGAAACGTTAAGAGAAAAATATGGATCTATCAATAAGCAATCGACCACGGGCAAACAGCCCGGTAGTTTTTGATTCTCATGTTGTCTCCGGACGTGATAGCCTCCGTAAGAAACTTAGTGGGGGGGGTAAAGTTTTTGACTCGTCCTGCCCTTTGTGAAAACATGTTAGAAACCAGCTTATCGGGGGCAATACTACAATATAAGGCAGAAATACACATCAAGTGAAATGATGATATAAGAAACATTCTTTTAATATACAACCTGAACGAAAGGATAAAACAATACAGACAGGATTGGACAGACCATGTTGAAAGGATGCCAAAATAAATTTTGGCTTATATATAATTCGAAACGACGGCGGAATATTGGAAGACCAAAGACAAGATGGTCGCACCAAGGAGTGCGCAACGGATCGTAAGATCCACAGGCTAAAGGAGAAGAAGAAGTATTGGGAGACATAGTTAAAGATAAACAGACTAATATTTGTAAATTTTGAACGCAAAAAGGCGTTTCGCCCAATCCCTGAAGTGTAGAACAAAAAGAAGACTATACAACAATTATGTCCTCTATAAGAGCGTAACCGCTTTGATGACGTAACAACAATTTCACGGTAACTAAGCCACAATGTTGTGGCAAACGTTGGCTGTTTACAAACACCTGTTCGGCTTGCGGTCTGACAGCTGATTAATCACCTGATCGGGGGCAAGATTAATGTCGACTGCAAATTACACGATACTTTATCCTTATTTGAAATTTACTTTTCATTAATGTTTTACTGAAACGTTTTATCGTAGTAAAATTTACATCATATTTATCAATTGCTGATACATTTCTTTTCAGCGTCACAAATTTATCATTATTTTATTTTGTATGGAATATTATGGATAGAAGAGGATATCCACAGCATTTCATAAATTCAGTTAAGATACTTTACAAAAGTACATCTGTAGACCTGGATCTGAATGGTAGGCTGTCAGGTGACATTCCAATAAATAAGGGTGATAGGCAGGGATGCTGTGTTTCCCCAACCATGTTTAATATATACATTGACGACATGTTGAGAACATGGAAATCCAGAGTGACTTCGGGAATACATCTTACCAAATCAATTGTATGGGTTCCCTGCTATATGCGGATGACGTAGTTCTTATTCAAGAAACTGTGGATGATTTACAAAGAGCTATGTTTCAATTACAAGATGTGGCAAGAGAGTACTCACTGACAATTTCAGTAAGAAAGACTAAAACCATGGTCTTTAAAGGTAAATATCCAGTGAAGACTAAGATAGTTATAAACACCAGCACTTTAGAACAAGTGAGCCGTTTCAAATATCTCAGCTGTGCAGTAAGCTATGAATCTGAATATGATATAAAATATAAGATAAATAAATTTAGGAATATTTGTGGTACGATTCACAGAAATCTTAGAAATAAAACAGGACGCAACACAAGGATTAAATTTGTTGCAATACCCACATTGACATATGCGAGTGAGGCGTAGGTCATGACAAAAAAGGAAAGCGGCAAGATTCAGAGTGCTGAAATGCAGTTTCTTCGAAATACTTTAAATTATACATTGCAAAATAGAATAAGGAATGAGGATACCAGAGCAGAACTCAAAGTAGAGGACACAAATGAAATTATTTCAATTTACAGAAGACAATGGTGGGATCATCTGCAAAGGATGACAGAGGATCGATTGCCGAAACCGGTACTGAACGATAAAGCCATTGGTAGAAGAGACGTGGGTCGTCCGAGGATGAGATGGGTCCCGGGACAGGTTTACATAACCTAATCCTTTAGGAGAAGAAGAAACATTTTTCAATGCACCAATATTTATTGACATATGATCTTTTTATGATTGAAGACTCATAGGACAGACTACAGCATCGCTTCATAAAATAAATCGAATTGGTTCAGAATGCAAATTAATGATCTCGGCTAATGAAACCAAGGTCATCGCATTTCACGGTATCGGTCCAATACGATCAGAGATCTCAACTTATCAACGGTCACATTTTAATTTATCTGAGCTGTGATATTAACTAAACCTTTTACAGGGATATCAGTAACAAAATCTGTAAATTTCCAACCATGTATATAACACAACAGTAAGGACTTTAAGAGGGAAAGCCTTACAGGAAACAGAAATGAAGATTCACAAGGTCATGTGTTTCCCAGTGTTAATGTGTGGTAGCGAATTCCGGATATTTGAGTAAGAAAGTTGTCAGTTGAATGGAAATGAAATTCGTTAGGCGCATGAAAGGTTGTGCCATGAGAAATAAGACGAGGCACGAGCAGACGAAAATGACAAGATATTCTCCTATTCCTTCTTCCAGGTAAATATTTTTTACACTGTGATAAATACTGCTCATTCCGCAGCCGATCAGTTTCAGATACCAATATGGTCTTCTTAACAGTATATATTCTTCTTTTTCTTCTGATAGTTCCTATCCGTTTCGGATGTTGGATATCATACAGACTATTTTAACTTTCTGGACTGTTGCACGGAATAAGTCAGTTGTATTCAAGCCAATCCAAGTCCTTAAATTTCTCAGCCATGATATTCTCGTTCGCCCAACTCCTCTCTTTCCAAATACTTTTCCCTGTAGTGTGGACTGCAATAAGTAAAATCTTTGTTCATTTCTCATGAGATGTCCCAGATACTGAAGCTCTAACTGTTCAAAACTGTCCCCCCCCCCGGAGATCCGATTGGGGAGCTTGATGCTCAGGATGATTTTGCCTTGAACATAGCCATGGTGAAATTACTAGAGATATCTAAACGATCTTTAATGTAGTGGTTTCACGTTGCCTTTTACATCCCAATGTCGTTGACTAGTAACTAGTTCATCCGCTTTTGGGGCCGATTTCTCAACCCCAGGACAATGAGGTGCCCTACCGCTTGCCAGTTCATCCATTATATCTACTATTATATACTATTACATCTACAATTGTTATATTACTAAAGAAATGGTACAGTTATCGATATTTTTGTAATCTTCTCATAATTGAAAAATTATCTCTAATATTGAAATTTATGTAATAATAATTGTACTTTGTTCTTAACAATGAGCGAGTTCTGCAGCTCAGGGAGCTTACTAGTAGACTACGTATTACTGTTAGTTTACCAACAATCCTTGTTTTCTTGTGTGTACGTACTATTATTTATTAAGTTAGAGTTATTGCACTGTAGTTATTGTGTGTGTCTAGTATACTGCTTGTACTAAGGTGGCAAGGCGACGTGGCGTGAGTACCTGACTCTGCCCAACATCCTGAAAGAGTTCAACCCCAAACTGTTGGGCTACTCTCTGGCCGACTCGTACACGCACCACCGCGCCTCGCAGTTCAACGTCGGCGAGATCGGCGCCATGAGCAACGACCTGCCGTTCATGGCCGCGCAGCTGATCAAGAGGATCAAGTCTGACCCGCGAGTGGATCTGGACAACGACTGGAAGGTAAGCCACCTTATCCTGATGATTTATTGAACGAGCGAAGCGAGTGCTCAGTTTTAATCTACCGTTTGGCATTTCTCAGTCTGTCTGTCTGTCTGTTTGGGGTATATCTCACGGTAACTTTTGAATGCATCAACCGATTTTCGAAAACAATTTGCCATTCGGCCATTTACTTTTACTCTGCAGAACACTATTGTCTTTGAGACTGATCCCCCCCCCCCTAAAATAGGGTGCGGGAGAGAGTTAAAAGTGTGAAAAAATCGCCAGAGCCCAAGTTAGGTATCAAATTAAAGGAAATTTTAACTTCTTGGATTCCGTTGTCCATGACGTGTCCGTTACTCAACTAAATATAATTATTTCACTGCCGAACACAAAGTTTTTTATGGGTAAAAACGTAAAAGTTTTATCTTATAGCCTGAATCGGTTTTCGCTTTTAAAAAGCTTCTTCAGAGGCTGCCGCTGGGAGCACTGTCCGTCTTGTTCTTGGCGACGGTATCGACTTTTGAAAAATCGAGATTGTGTGTGTGGAATGTGATATGTTCGAATAATGCGTGTGATTTGAATTGTGTCTGTTCGTTTAGGATGTCGTTTTTATGTGTTTTCGTGTGTTTGTATATTTCCAATTGTACTCTAGAGTGTCTAGTTTTCGGCCTTTTGTGTGTACGTGTATAATGTCCACGTTATTGTCGATGTTTTTGTATGTGTGGTTTGCTTTAATGAGAAATTTTAACCACAATCTAATTACAGTGTTTATTGTTTTACATTTTCAAGATTTTTGGTCGTCAGGCCACAAAAGTGGGTGAAAAGTTTGATAAAACCGGAAACAGTCACGTGGTATATCAAATTAAAAGGAATATAAACTAAAGTCTGAATGTAGTGATAAGTTTTGGAAATTTCTTAATTTTTAACTCTAAGAGACTAACATTTTGTTTGTATTGTAAAATCCAGCATTTGCACATATGGCTCAGCAACCTGGAATTGGAGGAGCTACCTCCAATTCAGCTGAGGAAATCGGAGAGGCACTACCTTGAAGCTTTTGAGATATGGTACTGCAGGAGGACTTTAAGAATATCATGGACGGAAAGAATGCCTAATGATGAGATTTTGAAGAGAGCGGGTAAAACAAAAGGCATTGATTGGAACCGTTTGTGGAAAGTACAATCAAGTTCGCCATCCTAATCGACGGAATGATCGAGGGGCGTACTGGGAGAGGAGGAATTCCCAGACAGGAGTATATTAATGAGGTAAAAGGAGAAAGAAGGTTTATGGTGATTAAGAGAAGGAACTGCGGTAAGGAGGTAAGGAACTGCAAACCCACCGAACTCTGGGTTGAGACGAAGACGGCAGACTTCCGCATAAAAAATTGTATGTTTATAATGCTGCAATGTTCTGTATAAGAAAGAGCCAAATGACAGAGACATTTTAATATGAAAAGTAGCTATACAGGAGAAAGTCCAGCGCAAACAGGGAAAACACGAGGTGCGTTCCGTAATGCTTATTGCGTTATTACAATGTGGATAATAGTTTCGATGTGTTATGTTGGCTATCCTGCATAAAAACCAAAACAAATGATAAGAAAGGGAGACAGACTTTCTGCATCCGCAATAAGCATACCAAGAAAACACGGAAACATTGGAAAATAGAAAGGTAATGAATGCGAGTGAGAGAACGGGAGAGAGCGGGTAGAGAGTGCGCGCGCGCGTATTACCTACACTTCATAAACTATGGTTATTCTAACTAGAAAACAAGTTTGTTTTCTTGAGGGAAGCTGTTGATGTGTAAGTGAAAACTGCTAATTACAGTTTCTAGTCAGTAGCTATTTTGGACTTCCATCAGTTTTCCCCTGCATGAAGTCATGCTACCGAAAACGTTTGTGTTTTTTAAAGAAGCAATTTCAAATCTTATTTTTAGTAATTAATACTATGTATGTACTATTAAAAAACATAACGATTATTGGGTAAAATATTGATTAAAAAATTATTACAAACTGTAAAATCTCGTGGAAAATTTAACAAAACAGACTCACCCCGTTTGCTTTCATTACAGTTGCTGACCATATTGATGGGATCCAACGACTTCTGCGTGGACATCTGCTACGTGGATACGCAGGCGGCTCCCGACAGACACAGAAGGAACCTGATAGCCGCCCTCAACTTGTTAAGGAAGAACCTACCGAGGACCATCGTACAAATCGTCGTCTCTCCTAGTATGTAGTTATACAAACAACAATAGAATTTCCATTTTTTTCTTTTCATTACTTTTAAGTAACGTACAGTATGTGAATTTCTTGGTGAGATTTTAGATGTCTAGACTTTAGCTTTAACTTAAGATGTTCAGGCCTCCTTTGCCCTTGGAACGAAAAATCATTTCATAAAGACTGATGAAACAACGATGTGATTAATGGCAGGTAGATGCAGAAGGCAAGAGGAAACCGCCGCATTAAGGGTTCGCATGAATATCCCTAGTTCAGTCATTATGGCTTAGCAGATTTTTGTTTAGGCTTGTCGCAAAAGACAAGACAAGCCTCTGGCAGCTTTACTTGAGCTTTACTCAGTTGGGAATTTGATTTTTGGTAGCCGCTGGCCGTTGAGAAGGTGAAGACACTAAGTAAAAGATGACAGAGTTCATGTGTGGTTGTTTGTGTTATTGTGGTGTGGACAGCCAACTAGGGTATGAGGGTGAGTGGAATGAGTTTGTGCCAAACTAGTAAGTCATGCCGAGCAGCGCAGGACGCTAAAGATGGTCAGTAGCGTCATAGTTTAAAGGTGGCGTCGAGTGTCCGACTAATGTATGGAGCAGAGGCGGACTGGCCAGGTCGGCTGGTCGGCGATCGTCGAAGGCCCCGCTCCCCGAGAAGGCTCAGGGGTCCCCGAGCCATAAAAATTTTATTCCGACAAAAAACGAGAAATATATATTTTTTACCGGTATTAAAAACCTTTTCTCGTTTAAATATGGTTGGAAATAAATCTTCAGAATTTATTTTGGTCACATTGGAAGTGATCACTTCTCAGCCTTGATTTTATATAGCCTATTTAGTATTTACTGATGGAGAAAAGCAAAGGTGGTTACGGTAGAGGCGCGCAGCGCGACAACTGAGTGACGCGACGAGTAGTAGGCTATTGTCATTTTTGTTTGAATGTCATTGCAGCATTCAGGGCTGGGGGCTCGAAGGCCTGGGAGGGCCTTATGTCAAGATTCAAAAGGGGGCCCGTTCCATAAACTTGCAGGATGGCCCGGTTAAAATATTACGCTACTGGGACTATGGATTGGTGGGACGGAGTGACAATGGAACGGGCGCCGAGCTCAAGGGGGCTCCACCGCCGTAATGCAGGGGGCCACTTAACTACTTCTAGCCGGGGGCCCCAGGGATGCCAGTCCGCCCCTGGTATGAAGCCTAAAAGTTAGGTATGATTTTGGAGTGTTACCGGATTAGCTAGTTAGTGTAGGAAACTGTGGTGTTCATCTGTAGTGTCTGCGAGGTGTGTTGGCAAGGGTCAGCAGACGGTTAATGAGGAGAGAGGGCCGTTTCGTGTTTCTGGTGGGACGGTTTATGGAGGCTGCTGTGGATCGCTTGGAGTCACGGGTACTGGCATTCTTAGGATATTTGCGGTTTGATTTTGTCAGGAAGGAGTCGAGGTATAGAAATAGGGTATTTATGGTGTACAGTAATCTTTTGCTGGTATGAGTTTTGGGGGGGGGCGCCGGAATATAATTCTAAGGATTAGCCGTTCTATGACTCTATAGGTCCTCAGACGGTCGTGGTCGACGGTCAGCAGGATCGGGTGTGCATACTACCAGAAGCCAAAGTTCATGTTTTATAGATTATGAATGGGATTTGGTACCGAAATGGACAAGCATTAGGCTGCAAGGTCTCATTGCAGAATAAACAAACCTCATACCCTCAAGGTTCGAATGGTGAATTGTTACGTGTTCTCAGTTTTCCCGTATAGAATGGAAGCTTGGACTCTGAATAAGTTTGGACGTCACTGATAGGCTACAGACCTTCGAAATATGGACCAATCGGAGAATTTTACGAATAAGTTGGGGCGTATTTCTTTACTCGTTGATTCAAAGTTCTCCTGATGGCCCCGCGCACATATGGTTGTACTTATGTAGCTTATCTACCACGTCACTGTTTGTAATGTAAGACACATTAAAGTCCAGATATTTAAAATTGCTGACCTGCTCAAAACAGTACCATCTCTAACAATTTTTGTTCGTACGGGATGAGCTACATGCCCTGGTCTTCAATGCGGAAATCTGTAATCCTAAATCCTTGCAGATTCGGTGCAGCAGTGGCGGCCTGTGCTTAGGTTGCACGGTTGTACAACCATCAATAATTCCCGAATAGTATTTTAAATTATAGAATTGTGAATAAAACCATAACTAATAATAGTGTTTTGAAGCTAAATCGTCGTAATTAATCATTTGCCGATTGAAAAGCGCAGAGGAATACTAAAAACTGTACACTCTCTTGCCGCGGTGTATGCACCAACTGTGACGCGCTTTGTATATGGAGAAATACAATGGAGTAGTGCTCTGGCTGGCTAGTCTCGGTTGTTCCTATTGCAGCAGTATAGGCTCGCTAGGTGTGATTAGGGACTGCAAACCCCGCTTGTACGTCACGGCGCCACCAGTCTGTTTGTTGGTAAATAACACGTGGTGCGCCAGGTTGGAATTTGTAAGTTCGTTGTTAGTGTCAATCCAATTCATCGTCAAATGTAAACAATAGTACATCAAGGATTAGGTGTCATAGTGTAAGATACTTATTATATTTAACTGGTAGGACATAATGAATTCTGTTGTAAACTTAACGAAAACGACGTTCAGTTTACGTCCTAGTGAGGATAAAATTGAAATTGAGATAGTAGGTACGCCTTTCACCAGACACCAGACCTTTCAAATTTTAATCAAAGTGTACAATCAGGTAACAGAATATTTAATCGCAAATTTAAAAAAAAGATTCATACAATAAATATTCGTGGTTAAGTGGGTTTGACACTAAAATTGCAGTATTTTGCTTTCCTTGTGTATTGTTTGGAGAGGAGGGGACTTGAACATTTTCTGTTCAGAGAATAAAACAATTTTATTCCATCCAACCCAACTGCAACCTCCAAATTTTTCAACCACCAGCCGGCAGTGCGATGCAGTGAGTGTACGTCCATCCGCCAGCAGTTTTCCGAGTCCGACAGAATAGCCTGGTCACCAGTGGACAACAACGTGTCACCTCTCCTTCAGAGTTATCAGGCACTTAAAGTGCCCCGTAAGCTTCACCTGCCGTTTGTGTATGACACCGTCCATATATAGGCTACTGCCTGATCTTCTTCTTCATTCCAGGATTAGGCGACGTCACCTGTTCCGGTCTCTGTTTTCTAGTCATCTTTTGCGTGGTCTTCCCACAACATCTCTTTTCCCTTTAGGCCCATATTGCAAAACTTATTGAGGTAGTCTTTTTGCTTCCATTCTACTTATATGTTCAATCCATCTGAGCTTACATTCTTCGATTCTTGGATTTACATAGAATATACCCAATTCATGTCTTATCACATCGTTTCTAATTTCCTTTACGTATCTCAAGAAATTCATCTCTGCAGCTTGTATATGACTTGTAGCTTTTTTAGATAATACCCATGTTTCGGAACCATATACAATAGTAGGGACTGCCAAAACTGTATAGAACTTCATTAGACAATACACATGTTTCGGAACCATATAAAATAGTAGGGACTGCCATAACTTTATAGAACTTCATTTTAGATAATAGCCATGTTTCGGAACCATATACAATAGTAGGGACTGCCATAACTGTATAGAATTTCATTTGCGTTTAGATAATACCCATGTTTCGGAACCATATACAATAGTAGGGACTGCCATAACTGTATAGAACTTCATTTGCGTTTAGATAATACCCATGTTTCGGAACCATATACAATAGTAGGGACTGACATAACTGTATAGAACTTCATTTGCGTTTAGATAATACCCATGTTTCGGAACCATATACAATAGTAGGGACTGCCATAACTTTATATAACTTCATTTGCGTTTAGATAATACCCATGTTTCGGAACCATATACAATAGTAGGGACTGCCATAACTTTATATAACTTCATTTGCGTTTAGATAATACCCATGTTTCGGAACCATATACAATAGTAGGGACTGCCATAACTCTATAGAACTTCATTTGCGTTTAGATAATACCCATGTTTCGGAACCATATACAATAGTAGGGACTGACATAACTGTATAGAACTTCATTTGCGTTTAGATAATACCCATGTTTCGGAACCATATAAAATAGTAGGGACTGCCATAACTCTATAGAACTTCATTTGCGTTTAGATAATAGCCATGTTTCGGAACCATATACAATAGTAGGGACTGCCATAATTTTATAGAACTTCATTTGTTTGCGTTTAGATAATACCCATGTTTCGGAACCGTATACAATAGTAGGGACTGCCATAACTTTATAGAACATCATTTTAGATAATAGCCATGTTTCGGAACCATAAAAAATAGTAGGGACTGCCATAACTGTATAGAACTTCATTTGCGTTTAGATAATACCCATGTTTCGGAACCATATACAATATTAGGGACTGCCATAACTGTATAGAACTTCATATGCTTTTAGATAATACCCATTTTTCGGAACCATATACAATAGTAGGGACTGCCATAACTGTATAGAACTTCATTTTAGATAATAGCTTACCCATGTTTCGGAACCATATAAATAGTAGGGACTGCCATAACTGTATAGAACTTCATTTGCGTTTAGATAATACCCTTGTTTCGGAACCATATACAATAGTAGGGACTGCCATAACTGTATAGAACTTCATTTGCGTTTAGATAATACCCAATACCCATGTTTCGGAACCATATACAATAGTAGGGACTGCCATAACTGTATAGATCTTCATTTTAGTTTCCTATCTTGTTTTTCGTCCTAAAATTGTTTTAATAGTGCTACAAATTTCCTGAAATCTGTTTATCTTTCTCTCGAAAGATAATATAATAAAATAATAATAATAATAGTATAGGATGTGATACTATATGTAATATCACATCCTAGGTATTGAAAGTGGGTTATTTACTCCACACTTTATCATGATCTTAATTTTTTATCTTATGAGATGTTTGCTTTTGAAAGCCATTACTTCCGTTTTATTAATAGATATTCATCATATATTCATCATATAAATATATTAATAGATATATTCAAATTGTATTGAGCAGTACTGCCTGATCATATCATCGAAATATACGTTAAGCAGAATTGGTGAAAGACAGCAGAATCAGTGACTCACACCAGTGTTAGTCAATATCGCTTCGATCTGGTCAATTACACTATTTACTATAATGACAATATTAACCAATTTTCCTGATAACCACCTAACTACAGGTTGGTACCCCCTGCATTAGAGAAAACTGTATAATACTCAGAATATTCACGGTCACCCGGAATGTGCTGTTACACATTACTTTAATCCAAAGAACAAAAAAAATTGATAACATCTGTACACAAAGATAAGCTGTCGGATAGGCTTACTTTAGATTCGGTCAGGGAAGGCTGCAGTTCGGTCAGCGGTGTTACTGCTGTGTAGGTCTCAACACTGCGGCCGTTCTGCTTCATTGCGTATCCATGTCACTGGTTACTTGATTAGCCCACCGTTGTACAGATTGTGACGAAGAATTAGGAAGTCTTTGCGGCTCAACTTCACGTATAAACTTATGACGTCATTAATACCGAAAAAATTGAAAACACATACAGCGAGGTCTCGCTTTGCGTTTCGGTATGCCTATGTATATGCACCAGTTCCCCGTTATAAAGTCGCAAACGTTTCGCAATATATAATAAGTTGGTTTGTACAAACCGTGGAAGTCTTGTTAAGTTTAGTTATTAAAGTACAATTCACTCAAAATAAGAAAATTAATTAGTAATAAATATATAAATACAACTATAGTATTAATACAGTATTTTGCAATATGACTGGTGCTTCTGCAGCTATTGCAGTACTTAGTGTCACTACTACAACTACTAATACTAATACTAATAATAACAATAATAATAATAATAATAATGTTTTACTAGTGCAGGTGGAAAAATGTGCTCTAAATGTCTGAAAGGTTCACACTTCCGCAGTCTGTGGGTTTGAGTATTATTTTATCCGACCCACTAAAAACCCACCTCTCTTTCATCTTCTAGGACACTAACTTGAAACTGTTGACACATTACATCGGGCTAGGCCTATTGTTCTTCAGCCCTAGCGGTCACATCTGACTTTTCATTCTTCTATACTGTATTGTTGTCCGTATCTATCTTCTTCGCTCGGAGAATCTCTTCTGCGAAGCGTGCCACACAGTTCCAGGTGCCCTCTCCTTCACGCATCGCTGCAACGATGTTATCCGGGGAGATCTCTAGCCTAATATCATCTTGCAACGATCTTCTATGTTGCTCCCATCTGTCGCAGACAAAGAATGTATGGCTGGCATCGTCCGCATCTCCCGGGCAGTACAGGCACTCTGGTGACTGGACCTTTCCAACTCTCTTCATGTGAGATCGATAATACCCGTGTCTAGTCAGAAACTGGATGATGTAATAGTCGATGTCCCCATACTTCCTCTCCGTCCACGCCTGCACCTGCTTGATGAGCCTTCTCGTCCTTGCTCCCAAGATCTCTAACGACGCGTCCGTTCTTGGATCACTACTTATATTTGTCTATATTGGAAAGGTAAAGAGCATTAAAAAAGAAACACTTCTTAGGCTAGACTCAGACGTAAACAAAACCGTATGTTTGTACTTGAACAGGATTGGTTAGACGAACGGTCGCGTCGCTAAATCCTCCGCTACCAATAAAGTAGTTCACAACTGATTAGTGTTAATTGATTAAAACGTGTCAACAAACGTTTGACATGTACTTAGTACAATCGGGGTCAACATAATTAAATGTAAGGTGAGTGATTTTATACTTCTTTAGGTTACGTTTGTTTTGTTAAGAAAGTTTGAAAACCTTACGTAATGTAAGAGGGTAGGCTGAAAAGTAATGCACACATGCTTGTAGAACACGAACAAAATTACCTACAGAAGCGCACCTGGTGGCATTCGGGAGTAACATTCCCCCTCCAAACGCATGCGCAGTTTGAAGGAGTTTCGTACAACAATACGCTTTAAGTAGCAGAAGTATGGAGACGTGTTGTAGTGTTATGTCAACGCGAGTTAAACAGCGTGCGGTTATCGAATTATTAACTGCTGAAAATGTGGTTCCTAATGAGATTCATCGTCGTTTAAAGGCTGTTTATGGTGGCAATGCTGTTGATGGGTCTACTGTGAATCGATGGGTAATAAAATTTCGTGGTTGCGAGTCTGGAAAAGCCGTAATTGATGACGAAAAACGCAGCGGACGTCCGATCACTGCCACAGACGATGAACATCGCAAACTCGTCGACGATTTGATACAAAATGACCGGCGAATCACTCTAAAACACCTCCGACGTCAAGTTTGTCGGGTTAGAGGTAGCCTGGCGCCAATAATCTTGCAACATGACAACGCTCGTCCACACACCTCGCGCGCAACCCAAGAGGCTCTGCGAAACCTGAAGTTTGAACCGATTCCACACCCTCCTTACTCCCCTGATCTCGCGCCTTGCGATTTCTATTTTTTTCCTCTACTCAAGAGAGACGTCAAGGGTAATCATTGCACCTCGGACGATGAGGTGAATGCAGCTGTCGCGTCATGGATTCGAGAAAAGTCGGAAGAATATTTCAGTGACGGGATAAAAAAACTTGTTACGCGTTGGGAGAAATGTGTTAGACTTAACGGCGATTATGTTGAAAAATAAATATATAATTTTGAAGCTAAGGAAATGTACTTTTATTTACTTTTTGCCCCATCTTGCTATTTCTTTTCATTCGTGTTTTACAAGCATGTGTGCATTACTTTTCAGCCTACCCTCGTATATGTCTCCGTGCTATATCACTCCGTTCTGTTAACGTAAGGACCCACACTCACTATCAGAATGAACAAACGTTACTTTCTCTACGTTTACTTCCTTCTTGCCACTAAACTGTATCCGTAACGATTGTGACATTCTATTGTTTCAGACGCTAAGACTAATATTCTAATGTTGGTACTTTTCCCCGTTCTGTTGCAGATCTGGGACGTATAATAACCCGTTTCAAGGGCGTCAGTCCTCTGTGCCAGCTGACGCACAGCGGTGAGTGTCCATGTCTGTTTGGTCTGGCATACACACATCGACAGCAGGAGTTCATTGACGTCATGAGGCGCTGGCAGCAAGCGGAACTCGATGTGGTCAGTAAACGACAAGTCGGTGTGCAAGTGGTCGTGTGCTTTGTGCCTGTGTTTTGTGACTGTTGTGTGTTTTGCCTAGTAAGACATCACCATCTTCACAACACGGCATAGGCAAGGTGCTGTCTGTTCCGCCTTCAAAAATCCTCCAGCCATCTCTTCCTGGGTTTACCCACAAACCTGTGTCCTATAGGTTTGTATTTCCAGACTTGTTTGGCCAGTCTGGAATCTGAAATTCTTTCTAACTGTTCTTTCCACCGTTATTGTTAATCTTTTCAGTTTTCGTCCAAGTTAAAAACTGTGACTCTTCTCTTATGGCTTCATTCTCTATATACAGTGAAGTTTAGAACACCTTTTAACACCTCTTAAGAACGCCATTTCCGAAGCCTGTATTTGACTCTCTTGTTTCTTGTCCATAATTCACACCCATAGGCCGCCATAGAAATTGCCATAACTTTGTAGAACTTTAATTTTGTCCGTAGTAAGTTTTATTTGTATCATTTAGTTCTATATGTGAACTTTTGTGATTATTATTATTTTGTTGATTCTCTATCACTTGTCGGTAGAGTATAATTTATTAATTTTCGTGAATTACGGGAGTCATTCAGTAATTAAAGAGCCAAATGGCTGTAGAGGAAAAAACAGGAGCGAACGTAGCAGGGGTATGGGGGTTCCCTTGGGCCACCGTACCTCACTTCGGGTTGGTTTTTTTTTACGTGGATTTCACAAAAACCGAATTAAGCAGCCTAACTGTTTATGTGAATAAGAAGATAATGACAATGAAAATTAAGTAGTAATAATAATAATAATGATAAAAACGGTATTAAGAATATGTAGGAGTTTATTTCGAGTTGTTCATAAGTTGAATAATACGTCATCTAAACACAGTATCGCGTCAACAACAATACTACTATGACTTATGTGAATTATCTGAATTATTCTTAGTAAACATTTATTACGGCACGTTCTGGCAGAAAGTTAATAGTTATTTACTACTCAAAATGACCCTTATTCATGTGTAGAGAGTCGGATTTTAGTCACACGCACACAACAACCGTACGTGTCAGACGGACAAGGTTATACGTATCAAGACTTGTAGGCTATATCAACTTATCTACGTTTTCATTGATCAAGACTAGAATCAAAACGATTACAATACACCGTCAGTTTAACAAATAACCTTAATTATCTGTTTTTATATTCTTCAAACATTTTAAATAATAAAATAGCCCAATAGCCTACATTGCAGTTGGAATACTGCATCTCTTTTCATAAAGTGGAAGCTGATGCCATCTAGCGGTCGTTATTTTAACTTTTACCGCTTTTTATTCTGTAAATGTAGTACTTGAATAAACCGATTTAAGAATCTGTGTATGGTGTATGGACAATTTTAAAACGTATCTTACACCTGTATAATAAAGAGGGACGAACCTTGGGGGGATGTATATGTGGGATATACCCCCCAAAATCCTGAAAAATTAAAAAAATGTAGCAAAACGTTTTAAGTTGGTTACGAATTTTCTGAAAAGTAATTAATTGACTTCCACGTTTTGTCGATTTAAAAAAATTACCATTTAGGTAAATGACAGGCCACTGGTCTCTTGACAAAATACAGGATAGTTAGGGATCCCGTTTTCCCTGCCCCACTTGCCCAGCGGGCTTCGGGTTTTCATCCATCCTAAGTGACCGACCAGGGTAAAAACATTGTCATTACTGTATTAATATACACTGCACGCGCGCGCGCGTAATTTTTTTTTACGTAGATTATTTAACAAAACGGTCGTGAAATTCTTTGAGCTTGTAATTATAAATTTTAAAATTAACATAAAATTATATGCATTCAAAGAGAAACAGTTCGTTACGGTCTGGAATACTGTAGTCAGCTGAACGATTTTGTCAAGTGTTCGGTACTCTTCCAATATGCGATATCCACTACATACCGGTATAATAATCGCATAATCGGAATATCGAAAATGAGTGCGGGTCCGATTGGGACAGAACCAATTATTCTGTAGCTCAACACATGATGCTTTAGTAACACATATCGTTCCTAACGGTTGACGCAAACTCAGTTCGAGTCCAGTTACTAGAGGTGTGCTCAACTAGTATTTGAAAATAAGTTACGAACGAAACCGTTCCAAAAAAATAACACATACAAATACCTGTTATTATATACGTATTATACATATACCTGTATTATATAATTTGTTATAAGAAATAAATTGAAACTAAAAGTATTAATAGTGTTATTTTACACTGTGACTTTACTAAGTTGTTACTGTATACAAGAAAATTAAAAAAAAAAACAAGAGAATTTATAGGCCTATCTCCCTTTAGGAATATTAATTTCAGTTTTCACTAGGAGTAAACAAACTGACAAATTATTGATTCCATTTTGGTTAGACAAATCAGTTGCAAAACTCAGGCAATGAAATTTAGAGTGCGCGTAATAGCACAACAAATAATGTCAAAAAATTTTACGTGAGATGTGCAGTGAAGTTAAAATCATCTCCGAAATCACATTAACAAAAAGTAACTTACTGTATGGCCTATCAGCCACTCTGTATGTTATAACTTGATATAATTCGCTTTTCAAAATTTACCAAGTTGATGACTAGTATAACATGTAATTTGTTATTATAATCTGTATTATATATCTGCATAACACACGAGAATAAATGTAACATAAGTATGAATTTTCTTCATTTATTAACAACAACTTCGTCTCTTTGACATAGAGATATTCTGAACAATCGGATATTCTGATAGTTGTATGGCAATCGGTACATGCGCAGAATAAAGTATTCAGCACTAAAAAGTGACTTTGTATTCGTGTACTCGTTTATTCGTTAGTCGCGAAGGGGGGTCGCGCGACTCAGAACCGCGAGGGCGCGAATAATCGGAACGGGTATTTCGACTTTTCAATAATCGTTGAATCGGAGCAGGTATTTCAACTTTTCAGTCACTGTTATATCCGTTTCTCAAAAATAGTCGTTCCAAAATACCTGTTATAGGTATATCGGCCCATCTCTTATCATTGACTGAAATTATGTGTTCGTCGTTTGATTGACTGTATAAGTACAAAACCAAATTACTCTGCTACACTTACTTTCCTGTCGTGAAGGAAACTACGCAAAACTGTTAAAATTTTCTGTTAAAGAAGTCTAAACATTGTTAATGGAGAAGGCAAAGAGAAATGTCGGTAAACAAAAAGCAGCAACATTAATTAAAAGCCTAACCCTTTATGTGAATAAGAAGATAATGACAATGAAAATAACGTAGTAATAATAATAATGAAAACAGTAATAACAATATGTAGGGATTTATTTCGAGTTATTTATAAGGTGAATTATAACGTCGGCTAAACACTTTATCGTGTCAACAATACTACTATGACTTCCATTTACGGAATTATCTGAATTAGGCCTATATTCGTAATAAACATTTATTACGGAGCGTTATGGTGTTATGGTAGATACATTTATAGTTATTTACTACTCAAAATAACCCTTATTCATGTGTAGAGTCGAATTTTATTTACACACACACACACACACACACACACACACACACAACCGTACGAGTCAGAGGGATAAGGTTATATTAAGACTTGTAGGCTATATCAACTTATCTACGTTTTCATTAAACAAGACTAAAATAAAAACGGTTACTTACAATAAACAATAAGTTTAACAACTAACAGTATTAATTATCTGTTTTTACATACTTCAAACTTCAAACATTTTAAATAATAAAATAGCCCAATAGCCTACATTGCAGTTGGAATACTGCATCTTGTTTCGTAAAGTAAAATCTGATGCCATCTAGTGGTTGCTCTTTTAACTTTTACTGCTTCATAATCTGTAAACGCAGTACTCGAATCTGCGTATGGTGGCTGGACAATTCTTTAATTTTTACACAAGAATTCAATCACAGTATGATATCTGATTTTGTCCTTTTTTCAAAACACTCTTTACACATAAATTTCGAACAAGAATTCTCCGCCAACTTTTCAACTAACGCTCGGTAAATGTGTAATGGTAGGGGAGATAAGTGTACCTTGGGTCAGTTTTTTTCAATGCTTCATAGGTTCTAAAATAACAATGATTTTCAAAAGTTCAAAATAGAGCTTTATTTGTCATGTTTTGAAGATACTTTGTTAATTTTTAAATTATTTTATCTTCAGATTTTGACTAAACAAAATTTTTTTTAATAAATAATAAATGATCCAAGGCACAAGGTACAATTAATGTAACTGTACCTTGGACCACCCTATATTGTACCTTGGACAATATTTATATAAATGGGACTTTTATTATGATTAAATAATAAATAACACTAAAATAAATGTAAAACTGTGTTTAATAATAGGTTAAAATATAATCAGTCAGAATACATAAAAAAATGAATACAGCCTCTCTGCTCAAATAAATTGACATAATCTTTATAGGCTATTCATTAAGACTTAATAGATGTCAAATCCTGAAAAAGAAACAGGGAATGACAATCCACCACGCCTCCCTACTAATGGTGGTGGAAGAAAACAAACAATGTCTTCATCTTGTACTTCACTTTCATCAACTTTTTGAGACCACACAAAGGAGGAAGATTTCTTCACTCTTCTGACAAATTTTACAGTTGGAATTCTGTCAGTGATGGCTACAATTTTACCGACATAATGTTTTACTTTCGTCTTTGTTGGAAATTTCACAACTACCCATTTATTTAGGGTACATTCTGGTACATCTGAAAAGGTTTCTTCATTCCTAGCTTCTTCTTCCAATTCTTTTTCGGCCCTCTCAATAAGATCTTGAATATTAATGTTGCTTTCATCGGATAAAAAGGAATCTAATGAATCATCAGATGTTGAGTCAACTCGTTTTCTTTTCTTAGTAGGCCTAGTTTTTTTCTGCTGTGTTCTATCATCATTAAGAAGTGATGACTTCACTTTCTTTCCTTTTACCAACTTTTTTCTTTCTGGTTTCTTCCCTCTTTTCTGCCTCTGCCTCATTTCATTTTTTCCAGCGTGTCAGTAAGAACTCTGCACTTTCCAGGTTTTTTCCCCTTGTTTGTAAGTTTTTTACGCTCATTTTTAGCAAAAGGCCTTATTTCTTCTAGGGATTTTGGAGTTTGAATTGAAACGTTTTTCTGTTGAGTTGGTGTTACCATGACCTCACCAGATGGACCAGCACAAACGTTATCTTTAGCAGCTGATTCAAGGTTCACATTAGGGCTAGGTCTGTTGTTGCCTAAATGATCAGCACAAGAGGCATCATTTTTGGCATTAGGTTCAGGGTTAGGTCTATCAGAAACTAAGCTTGCAAAATAGTCAGCATCAGGAAATATATTTTGGTTGATAGGCCACAGTCCAGACGAAGAAAACCCAGATATGATGTTTGTAGGAGTAAATGCTAAAGGGTAGGCCTTTCCCGTTATAGCTGCAACATCATAGATAGTTAGAGGTTTCCCTGGATTACTTAATAGCCAGTTCTTGCAGGCCTCATTATAATAGGTCTTAAAAGGACCAAAGACTCCTCTATCCAGAGGCTGAAGTTTGTGGCTTGTATGTGGAGGTATAGTAAACAAAACAATGCCATTACCTCTAGCCTTGTAAATGGCTTCAACTGTTACTTTGTGACAGTACAAAAAGTCTGATATAAAAAATATGGTATGCAAGGTAGTAAACTATTGTATTTCGATGTTTTAAAGTCATTTATATGGGTAATACAATTTCCCTTGGTTTTTGCCTACAACGACGCAGTTCCGAGACAACAAAATAATTTCAAGGACAGCAGTGTACGTGCAGCTAAAAAGACTTATAATGGTTACAGCCACTAATAACGGCGCTTCATACTTATGTTTCATTGGCCAACAACGCCAAACGTCATTAAAAGAACAATGACGTGAGTAAAATATGTAACAAACAAGGCTATTATATAACCAGAGACAAAAGAACGATGACGTATACTCACACACACATACGTAAAATTTGCATAATTTTCGTCCCAGTCTCTACAATACAGCAGCAGCAGTAACACCTTGTTGCAGGCCGCCGGCAATTTATACCGGCCTAGTTGTTTTAAACAGTTCAAAATGTAACCAAAATGTAATTATATGATAACTAGAAGTGAACTAAAACAGTGAGCAGTAATTGTTTTCAAAATTATACATTAGAGTCAGTGAAAATAGTAAAAATGTAACCACGCTACTTTGAGAAACCAACATGTGAACCCGCTTCTAGAACTTCTAGTCTACAGATTCAGGAAAGTGCAAAACCAAAATTTTACTTAAAGAGCTCTTTACCCAAATTGCAGATATGTGTACACAAAAAGTAAATTGAGATTATAAGTATGAATGTGAGAGAAAGCGGGGCGTGCGTGTTAAGTGTCGACATCCAAACGGGGTGTTGGTTTGCGTTTATCTTAAGAGAATATAGTTAAAGTCATTTAATAACGAAGCAGCTGCAGAATCAATATATAGAATTTGGTAACTTAAAGTTTAATGAAGAGATAAAAGAGTTTATGATGAAAGCAGGCCAATAAATAATGGCCGCCATGTTGATATTTTGTCCGGTGTACACGCTTAAAGAAATTATTGAATAAATCACTATTAATGGTCAATGTTTCAATTGAACGTATTCTCATTTCGATGCCTGTCTCTGCCAGCATTCTCGCTGAGCTGAATCCTGGAACCTTAGGTAATAAAAATAGAGATAACAAGACTGAAATAAACAGATGCTATAATTATGGTAAGTACCATAATTATGGTGCGTGTGACATACGTGCCTCATACGAATAATGTAAACAGACCCGAATATAGTTTATTGGTTATTCCTGCAAACAGATACATTTATGTTTATATATTAATATAGAGGAGGGAAAAGTCACAACATGCGACTCATGGTAATCCATGATCAGTAGGACTTTACTTTCCTTGTCTGGTTTCACATGTTTTATAAAATGTTCAAGGAACTCCAAAAAAATTTCACCTGTTGACCACCCTGAAGTCCCATGAGTTCCAGGAGGAGCTCCAGCTAGCATATGGTTTTTAAAATTAGCATGTGGAAATACGAATACTGGTGGTACAGAATTTCCAACTGCGTTAATTCAAGCAATTAAAGTGGTATTAAACCCTCTTTCAGTAGATGTGATTCCACCTATTTGTTTGAGTTTTTTAGAAGCAATAACCTTGGGCGGAGTGTGCACTGATGAAATTCCTGTTTCATCAACGTTAAAGATTTTTTCAGGAGAGAACTTATGTTTTTCCAACAAATTTGCATACTTATCAAAAAACAGCTTTACAATAGGCTTATTGAAACTAGTTGCACGTGCAATACTAGTAGGACGAGGAGTTCTTAATGATAACTCTGGGTTACGCTTCCGAAATTCAACAAGCCATTGTTCGCCAGCTTGACAGTTTGAATCCCATGATGGTGGATATTTGTTATCATTGGCTTTTCCATACTGGTAAGCTAACTTTTTCAAATCACCCTTTGAAAGCCCATAATGCATTGCACTTGCAGTCAGTAAATAATCTTTTGGAGACTTCTCTTCTTCGTCAGAAAAATCCTGGTGAATCGAGCATTTGTTCTTATAAGAAAAATCAGCATCCCCCGTCTTCCTATGTGCATCCAAATGTCTTTGGACGGTCGTTCGAGACACATTGCATTGCTTTGCGGCTGTCCGAACAGATAATCCATTTTTTCCAATAAGTTTGACCGCTTCCTTCAAATTTTCTACTAGAACTTTCAATCGCTTCTTTCCATCTTTACTTCTTGGCATCTAAAAGGAAAAAAAATCTGTAGACTGCATTTGAAAATGATATTAATGTACAGTATATAGTGGCCCATGGTACAATGATATGACATTATCTTTTTAGGTTAGGTTTTTAGCAAAGTCTTAACGTATATTGCTTAGAGCTTGTATTCATTATAAGCTAAATAGATTACTAAACATGAATCAACTAATGATTTTGAGTAAATTTATGTACCTTTTTCATGAAAAATTATCATATGAAGTAAAGAAAAATTACTTTTCCAACACATAAACACACTAATCTATAACGTCTCTTCTTCTTGACATTATAACACGGGGAACCAGTTTAATTGCCCTTTGTCAATTAAACCAGCTGCCATTATATTTACTGATTACTTACCAACAAATTGGGAACCTGTAAAGTTTAGGAGTTTGACTGAGGTTTCGTAAATTTACTCACTCTCTTGGGTTTAGCAAAGACATCTCTTTATTACAACTTTCAAAATAAGGTTTGTGATATATCAGGTTGTATATCAACATTCATGATTCTTACTTAATGAATAAATTCATTACTAAATGCTTTCATTCTTTTTAAAACATTATTATGATGAGCTCAAAACCATACAGCTGTATATTACATTAAATACCACGGATCCGGGTTCTAATTTTTATGATATTCCAGATTATTTTGACATTATGTAAACTATTTGAAGAATAGTTTAATTTACTATTGACTTAGTTATACCTGTAAGCATCTTCAGGTTACTATTATTTAGTTACAGTAACTATCCATATTACTACGTTACAATTTACAGTATTTATATGAGTCTTTATGAGAAAATACGGTCTTTACTCTAGGTTGTTAGAAGAAATATAACCACAGAAGTTATGCTTCCGTGTCACCTGGGTATTGGGTATGTCCACGACTGGTCCTCTTCATGATCCTCTACGGTGGTGTTTTCTGGATGATCTTAGCTGCAGTTTGTGGCCTCCATTTAAACTGTTGACTCTAAGTAGGTAGTTTAGGCATGATGCTCTGTCTCTGGGTACGTGATGCTCATAGTGTGGTTGTTGATTTCCTTCAGACGATCGTTTTCACTTTTCACCTTTTGTTTACACTGCACTAATGTTACATTCTGATTCGGTATTCTACATACTTTAATTGTTAAACACTTACTTAAACAGATGTGATGGCTACTGTTCATATATTTACTTTTTTAACTACATAACTTCCTTTACATTTTAACTACATATTTGCACTCTCCTCTACTTATTGCTCTTGTTACCAAGAAGCATCTATTTATTTATACATAGTTATGTAATGTAACACGTATTTCTTGTGACAACACATGGCAAAGCAGTTGGCTTGGGCGCAGTTCAGAGACGACTGGGGTAGGTTTTGTGGCCGTGAGTAGAGATCTGGCGTAGTTTACACATCGAGAGAAAAGTAGTTCGTTCTTTTATTATTATTATTTTACCTTTAATTAGCTACTATTAATTATACCACAGCTTCTTTATTTTCGTCAGTATTTTATTTGTAACTATCACGTTTTTTAGAGATCATTACAATGATTATTTTAATTAGCGTAACAACTGTATAATTTGCGTGTCCGTACTGGCTTTTCACTTGTTTGTACAGGTATTTGCTACAGTGGGGGGGGGTGGATTATTTTATTATGTGTTATTACGAATGTAACAAAAATTTTTTGTTTTGTGCTATTTAAAATTTGTTTTAAATCGTCACAACTCGATGTTATCACACAACAGAGAGAGTTAGAGTCGCCAAAGTCAGCTAGAAGGGGTTCCGGCAGTGCAGCCAACCAGTGGCGAAGCTAGTAGTTAATGAATGGGTAGGCAAAAATCTTACCTTAATTTTTTTTTTAAGGAATCGCTAAAAGGACGGTAGTTCAAATCGGACGCTGAGGTAGAGTTTGCTGTTAGCGAATGGTTCCGCAAACAGCCGTAAGAATTTTACTAGCAGGGAATCTACAGATTAGTGCAACAGTGGGACTCATATCTTAATGTTAATGGAGACTTCTTTTAAAATCGGTGAATAAAAAATGCTTTACAGCCCTAAACATGTTTTTACTGAACAATCCGTTGTATAAGTCATACACAATAATACAACTGATTCAACTTCAAAGTTTTAAACTTGATTAGTTTCTATATATATGTTTAATGTTACAAATAATTCAAATACCAATCTTGATCATCTATTAGTTCAGCGGTATAACAGGAACACTTTTAATAACCGCATAAAATAAACACACTTATAAACAATACAGCGCGCTTTAACTTAACTTTTTGCATCACAGAAGTGAGACATGCCTCAACGCTCTGTGTACAGCGCGGCACAATCCCCCTCCCCCACACTTCCCTATCATGCCAGCACGTTGCTTACTATACATACGATGTACACAAAAAACGCTGAGGCAAGTTCACGTTGCCTCATTCGCTTTAAATGAGCTATGCCGAATCTCACCGGTCACCATCTAGCGGTCGCTCAGTAAAGCACCTTTCGGCTTAATAAATTCGACAGTCACAGTAACAATGTATAATTTTTACGTTACGTAGTTCATACGTATTTATAATTTCTATTCTACAGAATTTTTAGGGTAGGCATTGCCTCAATTGCCTCCATGTAACTTCGCCACTGCGAGCCAACTCTATGTTGCCACAAAAACTAAATTTCCCCTAGTGAAACTTTTTTTTTCTTACGGTGGCCCAAGGTACACGTATCTCCCCTAATGATTATTTTTTATGTGAGACACGCAAAATGTACTCAATTAATTACTCTGTTTGTGTGTGTAATTATTTCTGTATTGCCTTGGTTTAAACAATTGCGTTTTTCGATGAAATTATAAATTAACAGGTACTTTCGTAATAACTGTAAGTGCACTCATTTTAGATACAGTATTTCGATTATGCGATTGTTAGCAAGTTAGCATCGATATGTAGTAAATATCGCATGTAATTTTTGTTAAATAGAAACCGTGAAAATTGTTTGTGTATATTATATTATAAAATAGCTTGTTGACGACCGCAATAGTTTTTTATGTCAATTTGTCAGTTATTCAATGAGTGTCATAATTTTTACGAAAATATTTTCTAGCAGTAATATAGCTCTGTGTGCCTGTGACGCCAAAAGTTGACGTTGTTAGGTTAACACTCAAACTAAAAAAATCCACATGAAAACCAATACGCCTTTAAAACAATATTTGCGGATTTTGTTAAAACCCAAAGGCTGTTAATAAAAGAATCCTCGTTTCTCCACTAACACTCGGTTTTTGTACAGATCACTGAAAAAGCAACCAACTCGAAGTAAGGCGAGGTGATGCACGTGTCTTTTTTTTTGTTTTTCGCACAAAATTTGCTTACAGCGCGAAATTTTATTGAATAACATAAAAGAATATTGGCCGCCTGAATAACAAATCTTAATTTTATTTTTTAATACGTTAGTTTTTTAATTATAAATATAATACTACTGACTCGGAACACCAAGTTTTTATTGGTAAAATTTTACATTTATACCAATAAAAAACTTAGTGTTCCAAGTCGGAAGTATTATACTTATAATTAGTTAATTAACGGGCATGTAATGGGCAATAAAATCCAAGAAGTTAGTTTTTTGTTTTAATTTTACTGTTCACAAATAGAATAATTATTATCACTGTTGCACACCACTATAGAAAAATTATTCTGATTAGCGCTTTCAAGCTTCATGTGCTGCAACAGTGTTATTTCTGTTTGTGATTATAACCACTAACACAACTTTATTAATTAAATATTCATAAATACCTGCGTTTGGCACTTCACATTTCCTGTTATAGTTTTGTTAAAAAAAAGTTTTGTCCTTTATTTTAAATGTTACTCTGTTATAAGCAATGTATATACATATTACGCATTATATTTTACCTAACCATCGCTTTTGTTTCTTTAAACTGTAAACCAAACCCCCCCTCCATCAAAAAAAACATTGTTACCTAACATCACAAATGAAAACAAACTATTTTCACTTTACATTAATAAATAGAATAATTTCCAATCAGTAAATTTCTTCTTCTTCACATCATGGTATATCGATCAATCGCTCAATAAAAACATCAAAAATGTACCGTATTTACGGATACTGGAAAGTACCAATTAAAATTATACGGTACAAAGACACTGCCGAAGTTGTTATACCTATTTGGGCATGTTTCTGCACATGATATACAGATTCTCAGCCACGGTGAGTCGATATCATGTTTGTGTTTTAACACAGGAGCGTATTTACGGGGGGGGGGGGGGGGGCAAATGGGACCGGACCCCCCAGAGGGTCGAAAAAAGCTGATGAATTAGGTTAATCTCTTTAATGTTTAGGGTATTTTATTATTTTTTCAGCTGTGTACGCTAATATAATAGTAAGTATTTTTTTAAATACAAGCAGCAGGGCCAGATTTAGAGTTCGTAGGCCCCTAGGCTGAATATGTGGCCCCCCCCCCCAACTACCGGTGGGGGTATGGAATCTTTTTAAAACTAGGAGTTATAATATTCAACTATACTAATATAGACAACAGCACTGATCAAATAGCAAAAAATTAGCCTGTGGGGTAAAACTTCGCACAGACTGGCGTGGCAAAAGTTAGCAATATAAATCACACCTCACTACTATTTATTAGTTTCTTACATCTTTATACTGTAATACATTCGTTCAACTGTAATATCGTATGTCATTGCAACATTGTAATACTTTTACATTGTGTCAAAATAATTATAATTCTTTCAGCTTTTCAATTATAATTTGTTAATACAGTTAATCAAAATGTTGGTCAAATATGTTAATAAAGTAAAACAAAAGTCATTAATAAAGTTGTTTAAAGTTAAATAAAGTTAATTTAATTACAGATTTTTGCCCCATCTATAGGGGCAACGTTCCTCTTTGATACGTTTTGGAAATATATTTGTTTATATGTGTTGCAGTAGTTGAAATTATATAAAGGGGGTCTTAGTCGAACCATACTCGCTATGGTTGAACCTTAAGGGATTCATGATTCATATTTCTGTCATAATAAAATGAGTCTCAGTGCAATGAGTGCAGTTTGAGATGAATTTAAAACTTTAAAAGTGCACATTCCTGCCCCACTCTACCCTATATATGGCTCATAATACCACCTTTACCTCTAATAACTTCTACTATTCTCTGAAATGTGAACCAAATATTTTTATGCAAGTTGACAGTTCTTTTTTCTTTTTGTTTGTGGTGCAGGCCCCTAGGTGCACCCTATGCTTAAATCCAGCACTGACGAGCAGGTTTATTACACAGCTTTTGCGTATACGTTTGAAATATGAAATGTAGGTAAATCAATTCAATCAATAAGTATATTCTAACATTTGTATTATGTTATTACCGTTTACTTTAATGTGATTGATTTCAGGATGTTATCACTCGTATTTCAAACACTTTATAAAGATATTAATGTTGATTAGTCTTGTTTTTCCTTTTGGTATGAAGCCGACTCAACTGCTCCCACCTCCCAATTCCAAATTCTAGATACGCCACTGTCTTGACATGATGCCTGGTGTTTGTGTCATGCCTGATGATGCCAAATAAAAATAGTTGAAACGTATACACAAAATTGTGTCTACTCATTGACCTAACCTTTTATAATTTACTGTTTCACGGGTACTACTAAACAATATTGTTGTCTGTTCAGGCTGACGACCCTCGATTCAAGGGATATGATGACTTTGCTGTGGTCGCGCAGACTTTCACCGGAAACCTGACGTTCCCCGAAACAATGGACCACTTCAGCAATCGCCTCACCGACTTCTCCTACCTGTCGGAAGACTGTTTCCACTTCAGCCAAAAAGGATACTCCAGAGGTTAGTACTTATGTCTTTCTACCTTCTTCTTCTTCTGGCTGTGGTTGCGCACTCCTTCGTTCGAACATCTTTCTTTGGTCTACCAATATTTCGCCGTCCTTTCGGATTATAAACCAAAATTTGTTTTGTTATCCTGTTCTTATGCATCCTTTCAATATGGTCTGACCAATCCTGTCTGTATTGCTTTATCCTCTCATTAATTTTGTATATTCCAAGGATGTTCCTTATGTCATCATTTCTTAGCCTGTCCCTCCATGATCCTCCTAGTACTGACCAAAAAATCTCATTTCACTAGCCTGTATCCGGCTGTGGGTCTTTGCGTTCAGTGTCACTCCCATCATTCTTTTTAAATCTTTTTCAAATTTCAAAAGAGTATCTCTTCTTATGTTTCCATTCTGTCTACCTTGCATGTATTTTATAGGAAGAATAGTATTTCGATGAGGAAGAATAGTATTTTGATGAGGAACATTAGTATTTTCAAAGGTGCTTACAGGTGGACGTTGTGTTGTCATTGGGGTCACTGAAATTTTTGGGTGAACATTTTTTTAATATTTATTAAATCTCTCGTAGGAATGAGAGAAGTGACACTGGCTCTGAGAACGGTGACAGACAGGAGAATGGAGAAAGGATAGCAAATTTTCCTTGGATTTGTGGATACAGAGGAGTTCGATAATGTTAATTGGGAGAAGACGTTTAAAGTACTGTAAAACACGGGGGAAAGTGAAAACAAAGATTAAGATTTTTGGAATAGACAAATAATTTAGCGGCTACATACAAATGAGACAGCGCTGATAAATTTCAGGAGAACACATGAGGAAGCAAAAATTCAAAAAGTTATAAGACAGGATTGCAACCTCCCTCCTGCATTGTTTAAGGACGGTCTTAACAAAGTAAATGACCATATGGATGGTGGCGTAAAAGTACAAGGAGAGGGAAATAACATGTTAAGATTTGCAGACAACACTGTAAATATGGGTGAAAGTGAACAGGAGTTAAGCGAACAATTACATATAACGGATGAGGTTTTAAGCAATTGGGATTTTGTTAAAGTCCAATTCTCAGACCCATAGAGAAGTGTAGAGAGAGCCATCACCTTGTAGAACCTTAGGCGTGTTTCTTTATGCATTGCTTTTAGAATTCTCCTGATGGTCCCGCACATACAGTTGAATTTGTGCATCTTCTTCACCACATCATTGTTTGTAATGTAAGATACATTACATCCAAGATATTCGAAATTACTGACATGAATTTCAATCTTCTCTTCTACACAAAGTTTAGAAAAACCTTTGTAAATTTTATTAGATCTTAATCTATAGTTAAAATCTTTCATTTGTTTTGGGCCACGAATTTTCCTTTATATTTTTCTTTCAACTTTAAATACTTTTTCTGTGGAAAATACTCCCAAGCATTCACACACATACAAGGTTCCGGACACACTGCTCTTTTCTAATATCTAACATTATTGGATAAAATGAAATTAAATGTTAAATTTTTTAAAGTGTATTTCGTCTCTGTTGAAGACGTGAAAAAAGTGAGACAACTGATTGGCTGACAAAGTCAGACATAAGTTTTTATGAAGAAGGTAATTAAAATTGGTGTCATGTTGGAATAAATCTTTACACCAGTTTGGGGATTATATTGAAAAATAAGCAACAAATACTCTTTATTGATATATAATTTAAAATTAGTTGTAATAAAATTTCTATTTTATTCTTTGAAGTGTACCTTAATTTTGACCACCTTCATAAGTTTAGGTTTAATTTTTTATTGACAATTATATCAATTGCATTATATATTGTTACAATTACGGAACGTTCTCAAAAAGGCAAGAGTGTCGTTCTGAATGCTTCTCGACTAGCCCAGTGAGTGGCGCCTGTGTCAAGGACACTATCGTAGCACTCCAGTCTGTTTGAGAACACTTGTAGGGGCTAAATACACAAATTAATCTGGCACACCGCCAAAAAGATGGAAAGTTATTTTGGAACACCTACGCTTCCTAAATAAGCAACAGCAGCCAACTTTGGCGGTCAGTTACAGTTAGCGATTTGTTCTGTGCAGATCAAGTGGTTGTTGTGGAAAGTGAATACTGTGTTATAATTAGTGTGGAACTCTTAATAGTTATATTATATTATATTATATATTATTAATTAAAACACTTTCTGCTACAGTCCGTTTCTTGATGTATATAATAATATATATTTTATAATGACTTTACCTCAAGATGTTTTCTCCCTATTTGGAAAATGTTTCGGGAAGTCTTGTGTTCCCGTCTTCAGCCTTCCTGGTTTTGAGCCTTGTGAGGTATTTGTGTGTTGGCTAGTTGTTGCTTTGGTTTCCTGTTGGTCTCTGGTGCTTTAAATTGGTAGTATCGTGTGTGATTGTGCTGTATATATTATTATTATTATATTATATTATTGTTGTTGTAAACAAAATAGAAAATAAAATCAGATATAAAATAAAAACTGAACAATTAAGAATTAATCAAAATGAACAACACATAAATAATAACAATAAAAAATGGGCCACATTCAAATACATAAATAATAAAATGACAAAGCTAACAAAACTATTTAAAAACAGATATCAAAATAGCATACAAAACGAATAAAAATAATTTACAAAAACTAAATAACCCACACAACAAAGATAATACAACAACCAATGGTATATACAAAATTGAATGCCAAGATTCCAATAAATGTTACATAGGACAAACAAAAAAACAGCTGAAAAACGTTATTTTGAACACCTAAATGCATACAAAAAACCAGAAATACATAAATCTAATTCGGCCACACATGCAATAAACACTGGACATGAATTCCCTGACATAACCAATATGACACTAATAAAACACATACCACACAAAGGGACCGTAATGAACATTTGGGAAAATTTACAAATATACAAACATAAAACACAAAACAAACTAATTGCTGGACAAATACAAATCAATACAAAACATGACACAATTTTCAATGCACTCAACATAGAAAATACACAAAATACTAATATATACACCACAATCACACACAATAATACCAATTTAAAGCACCAGAGACCAACAGGAAACCAAAGCAACAACCAGCCAACACACAAATACCTCACAAGGCTCAAAACCAGGAAGGCTGAAGATGGGAACACAAGGCTTCCCGAAACATGCTCCAAATGGGGAGAAAACATCTTGAGGTAAAGTCATTATAAAATATATATATATTATATTACGTGTGGACAAATTTAACTTGAATTACTGTACTACTGTACGTATTAATTGTTGATGTCAAATTGTTATTTGTGACTCGTTAAAGCTGGTAATCAGTGATTTCACTGGTGTCTGTATTTTGTTTCCACTGTACCATACGACGATCAGTGAGACTGTCGTAACAATAGTGTTACAATGGTCTCATGGAAGTCACTAATAATCAGCTTTAATTTAATCACAAATAGCAATTTGTAATCAACTATTACAATAATTTCAGTTAAATTTGTCACCACGCAATAATAATGTCAACTAATAGAGTTCTGCAATATCATAACACAGTAATTACTTTACACAACATGGTGAATAAATCGCCACTTATAACTGACTTGTAAGTGCCTATATACCCTTCTATGCAGGGTTACAGACTAATGTTCCATAATATGCGTCCACAACAAGCACTTGAAAACTCTAGAGGATACTCGGCAGAAACATACACCTGCTTGGCTAGCCGGGATACATGTTCAAGAACGTTCCGTCTTTGCGTAACAATATTTTTAATTAGTCTTCTGGATATTTGTATTTAAATAAATATACAACCGTGAATGTATGTGTACCCTTTGGCGTGGCCATGATTCACACATATATGATAGCACTATGTATTATTTAACATATCTTAGATTGTGTTTTCAACAATGTTAACGGCAGTCTTTTGTTTCAGCCGCCAACGCGTTGTGGAACAACATGTTACAAAGAGTCGGCGAGAAAAGTACAAACTGGCAAAAGGAATTCACACGCTTCCTTTGCCCCACGCCCAAGTCACCGTACATTTACACTTATGGAAACTCATAGCACCTCACCGATTGTACATAAAATTATACTATGTATAACTGTATATACAACGTATGTTAGAAGTAAATTGCACTTATTTTCTAAACACTCGCAGTATAGTATTGTTCTCCCTGTACTGATGTAATTTATTTATACCGAGACAGATTATTCAACTAGGGCTACCACGTCTTTCAGATCTAAAACAAGGATACCGTGGTAACTGACGGGAAGGGGGGTTTACATTATCTGTGTATGTGTAAAACCAATATTTTCATCATTTCACATTTTATTTATAATTATAAAATATTAAATTATAAAAGGAATTACAGTTTACATATTAATAAACTTGCCAGGCCTATTTAACTTGCTTGACCGGAAGGTCCTGCACCATCGCTTTTGCATTTCTCACTCTATGCAGCTACGTTAATAATATTATGGTTTTTATGTAATTTTGTAAAATTCACTACAGCTATACGCTTCTCTAAATTTTATTTGACGTTAAGTAAAGATTTTTCTTTCCTACAGACGTACTTCCTCTTCCTGTATGCCACCCATTCTTCATTAAATAAAGTACCCTTTTCACAGCTGCTGAAGTCTCAGGAAAACAGAAAATAAACTCAATCAATTGAGCATATCAGTAGGCTTTTGCTCTACAGAATCAAAATGTTAGAAAATTCTCATCCATATCTGTGACAACTCCTTATCTTAAAAATTTTTCTTTTCACTAACGGTATATAAATGTAAAAATTTATTAACTTTAGAAACTTTGTGAAAAAAAAAAGTTTAATATTAATTGGACCATGCTTATGCACTGTACTGTTGATAAATGCAGCTAAACTGTCATCAGTTGGCAGTAATTTGTTATCCAATTATACAATATATTTGAATTTAGTTAAATCATTAAATGTATGTTTTTGACATATCTTTTTAAATTAATATGTTTCTTAAATACTTGCTTTGGCTTTTTGATGCACTGAAAACTCCGATCGGAAAATTGAACAACTAAGTTTATCCACAACACTAATCTGCACACTAAACGCATACCGGTACTGTTCTTTTAAATGCTGACTGAACGCACACTTTTGTTTTGGTAAAATCAAATAATTAACCAAAATTAAAATTGACGTATTTTTCGCTAACACAACTGAGATAACACAAATGTCATAGTTCAAGATTCAGAATGCTAACAAAACCAAAAAAGTACTAATTTGTCAGACATACGTATAAAGGCCTACTGTCAATATCGGAAATCATGTACTGATCGTGCATAATTATGATTTTATCATATGTACGTAGGTTTATTCCGGGTCTTTCAATCTATGAATTAAAACAAATAATTTTGAAAACTCGATTAATTAGTAATTGAAATTAAATGAGGCAAAAACGAAGACAAAATCGTGTTTTGGCCGAACTGCACCCAAATGCAATGACAGTCCGGGGCAACGAGGACGCATGGTAGCCCTAGTTCAACTCACAAGCAGGCCCATTCAGAAATTCATTTTGGGAGAGTCTGACAAAACTTGAGGGGTTAGGCAGTAAGGGGAATATTGTCAGGCAACTGGAAAACCCCACATATAAAAGGAATACAATTATCAACACTTTCCAGTCTGAGCATAGTTACTTGTAGGGTCGTTCCAGTCTAGCTAATTTTGCTTACTTTCTTGCAATATATTTCTTAACACTTTTTACATCTATACACATATTACATATGAAAAAAATTCAAACATTACTTTATTAAAATATCACAATAATATACGAGGTATGATCAGAAAGTTCGTGTCATTTTGCAATTCCCATCGCTATAAATGCCCAATTAATAAAACTGTTTTTATGTGATGTTGGTACATATGCTAGTGACAATCGTCTAAAATTTTGGCCCTATTTGATGCACAGTGTAGATTTCACAGCTAATTGAGTAAGTCGTCCTTAAGTATATTAGGCAATTATTTGTCATTCTACAATACAAGATTGAAGAATATAGATTAAATTTTATGTAAACTGTTCTGTCCCAGTAAACGTGTTCAAAAGGCTTCTGGCAAGACTGATATGTGTGAACAGGCAGTTTATAAGCGTCAAAGACTGCTGTAAATGAGTTAAAGATCGTTGTTGTCAGATGAAGATTATGTTTTTGTGTTCCATGAAATTTCATTGCTACGCGCAGTGGTAAATAAAGAGTACTGCGCAGACATTTTACACCATTCATATGAAGCTATTCGTAGAAAACGGCCAGACTTATGGAAGAATAATTTATGAAAATTGCAACCCGATAAAGCGCATGGATGTATGTCATTGCTTGTTAAGAGTTTTGCCAGGCAAAAGAAAACATCATAATGATGACACTGCAACTCCCATATTCACCAGTTGTGTCCCAACGAGATATTTCCTCCTCCTAATAGTGATAATTTCACAAAAGGATAATGTTTTACAACCGTTCAAGACATAAAACGAAAATTGCTAAGCAAACTCAAGGCTGTACCAAAAATAACATGCTTGAAATATTTTGAAGACTGCAAAACGGTTGGCTTAATTGTGTTATATTCGACTGAGACTACTTTGAAGGGGGCAATATAAGTGTCAATGAATGAAGGCATAATTTTTAAAATAAAGAACTGCATTATTAAAAACGTTTTGATCAAACCTTGTATACACAAAAGTTACAAACAAAATAACACTACTTTTTTCAAAATTTCATTTTTTTAATAATATAATAAAAAATTAGAACACCAAGATTCTAGAGGTAATTGGTACATAATCAGGGTCCGTATCTGAATTAGCAAGCTCACCTTCTGAACTAGAATATATCATGATACTTAGCACACTATGCATGTACCATGTGCCTAGCAAGACTTTAGTACATCCAGGTATAATTTCTTTACATGTAGGTATAATGTTATGTAAGTATAAGTATATTTTATTATTTTTCATCTAACATAAACGGAATGTCACTTTCTTTTAATGTTGCACTCACGTTATTTAGAAAAACAACAATAGTGAAGACACACTAACAATAAACGCACAACAAAACATTTGGAAATCACGCTGGAAATGAACTGAATCAGCTGTTTAAACGTCGATCTGTTTATGAAAACTGAAACCAGAGTGCGCTGTACACAATTGTATATCGATACAAAAGCATTTTGTGATGACTAAACTCAAGACATATCCGTGATGTGATAGTAAGGCTAGTGAATACACAATCCAAGGTATATTTGGGCTCTGTCCGCTAGCCAAAAGTATACTACCTGACATATACTCAGACTTAAACCAGAAAGCATTCAATTAACTAAATTGCTTTCAACAAAACAGGTACATGGAATTCTTCTGTCCATTTGTTATATTTTTGCTTCTTTGTTTTTATATTGCTAGCATTTGTTTTACAAAATAAAGTAAAAAATAGTGCCCGTGACTTGTCACCCTTCCCTCATACAGTCCTCGTTGTCCACCTATTATCTTACACTAAACATCACTTTTTAATGTACCTATTAAATTCTTCTTCTACACCTCATGGAATAGGCACTTTGCCTGTTCCGTCTTCACAAAGTATCTCTCCATCTCACTCTCGGTCTTCCTACATCTCTTCTACCAAAGAGTCTATATCAAAACGCAACCTTTGGTAGTCGTCCATCCTCCATCTGTCCAGATGCTGTAACCATTCTCTTCGATGTCTGGATTTTATCACTTTGGAGAACACCTGTAGCTCTTCTTTAATATCCTCGTTGCCCATACGATCTTGTCTTGTGCAACCCTTTGTTGTCAGAAACTTCATTTCCAAAGTTCAAATCTGGCTTTTATTCTTCTTTGTAGGAACCCATGTTTCACATCCATATAGTAAAACAGGCACTACCATTGTTTTACAAAATTTAAGCCTCGTCTTTCCTTGTCTTTTCCCTCAACGTTCCATGTATGATGCCACACATCATCTGAAACCTTGATATTTTTGTAGTGATATCTTGGTCTGTGTCACTCCCAATCCTGATAGTGCAACTCAGGTAATTGAAGTCAGAGGCTTGTTCCAAAACTATTCTCTCAAGAACAACTTTTGATTTGACTGGAAACCTCCCTCAGTTCATATGATAAATAATACACACATTCTTTTACTATCACTATGCTGAGACTGTACGTTCATGTTTGTGGGGAATTGACACTTTTGCACGCATTGTATGAGTGGTAGCATTACGAGGGGTGTTTGATAAGTCCGTACAAAGTCAAGATATGGTGCTTATGTAGTTGATGTCATTTTTAGTTTTCCACATCTCCGCTAAGAGCGTACACCATATTTAAGTAACATACTTTCATAATTCTATCGTTGCCAATCGTCTGACTTGATCAAGTATTGTGACTTGAAAAAAATGGATGAAAGAGAATTTCGTGTGGTGATGAAACATTACTTTTTGAAAAACAAAACCGTACTGGAAACTAAATCCAAGCTGAATATGTATTACAGCGAGTCGTCAGCTCCATCGACTAGAACAGTTTACAAACAGTTTGGTTATTTTTGTAGTGGTCATATGAGCGCAAACCATGCTGAACATTCCAGACGCCCTGTTGAGGTGGTTACAACTGCAGAAAATATTTTAAAAATCCATGACATGGTGGTGGAGAGGACAGAAGATTGAAAGTGCGTGAAATTGCTAAGACAATAGGTGTCTCAAATGAACACGCACATTATATTTTACACGAACATTTACATATGCAAAAAACTGTCCACAAGATGGGTGCCGCGTTTGATCACAACTGATCAAAAGCAAGAATGAATAAACATTTCTATGCATGGTTTGGAGCAGATTTAATGTAATCAAGAATAATTTTTGTGCCGTTTCATAAGAGTTGATGAAACTTGGATACAAGTGTCACTACCAACCTGAAACCAAGAAACAGTCAAAACAGTGGCTTGCAGTAGGAGAACTTGCTCCAAAAGAACCGAAAACCATTCCATCGGCAGGAAAAGTGATGGCCACTTTCATTTGGGATTCTCGTGGCATAATCTTGCTTGACTTTCTGGAGAAGGGTAAAATGATAACTGGGCAATATTATGCGTCTGCTGGATCATCTAAATGAGGAAATAAAGAAAAAACAAACACATTTGACGAAAAAGAAGTAATAGGTAGTATTTATTTTAACAAAAATCTATAATATGCTAAAACATATTATACATTTGTACTCAAATAAAATAAATAAATACAAATTTCACATAGCACCTATCAATAGTATCAAAAATACAAAATGTTTTTCAACACACCAAACATGAATTTACTATATTTAAAAATATACAGAACATGTTTACTACTAAATTATAAAGTACTAGATAAATTTTCTTTGACAATGCTAATTTTATCTAATTAGAACTACAAGAAATATAAGTATATAATGTTCTTAGACAGTAATAAGTTATTTAAAATAGTATTTATTTCAACAAAAATCTATAATATTCCCCAATATGTACTGTATATTTGTACCCAAATAAAATAAATAAATACAAGTTTCACAGCACTTATCAACAGTATCACAAATACAAAATGTTTTACAACACACCAAATATGAATTTACTACTGTATATTTAAAAATATTGGTACATGTTACTACCGAATTATAAACTACTAGATAAATTGTCTTTGTTTTAATTATCTAATTAAAACTAGAAAAAATATCTAGTTTAACAAAAATCTATAATATTCCCTAAAATGTACTGTACATATATAGATAAATAAAATAAATAGGTACAAGTTTTGTATAACACTTATCAACATTAACAAAAATACAAAACGTTTTTCGTCATACCAGATATCAATTTACTATATTTATACATATAAATGGTTACTATTACGTTATGAATTACTAGATTAACTGTTTTTCAACAATGTTCATACCATATCCACTGACGACTATATTATATAATAAATAATTAAACCTAGTAAAGTGTATTATAGTATTATAAAAACAGGTTACGTATGTTTGTAGCAGATTTTTTTTTAACACGGTTAGTATAGAATACTGTAGATAATGTTGTGATACAACTTAACATTTTGACTGTTAATTACCTACTAAAAGGAGATGATAAAATTATTATCAAAAAATGTTTTATTTCTTACTTTGTTTTTTGTATTTTACTTCAGACATGGAACCTGGACCTGACCTTGGGTGGAAAGGAGATAGCGAAGATGTGAAAATACAAATGGATGGTGAAGACATGTTGGATACCAACATTGAGCTTTTAAAAGGATAAAATATGAAAGAAAACTTATGGATGTAAATTAAAAAGAAATCAAAATAAGAAATACAAAATAAATAAATAAAAGTATAGTACAGAAAAAGTAAAAAAAATTGAAATTAACAAAACAGAATATAAATCAACATAAGAAAAGAATAATAAAGAATAAAGAAAAAATAGAACAGAAGAAAAAACAAATTTTAAAAAGAAATGAAATTCAGAGATAATGGATTCAATATGTGTAAAACATTTCTTGCTTATCTACGCTCACGGTCGCCAATCTTCAGTGGCATAATGAATGAGGTATAGTATCGTCTGTACAGAGCTCACACGACGACAGGAAGTGAATAGGAACCATGCCCAAAGAGGCGCATCCCAGTGCTGGATTATGATTGGTCCAGATTTCACCCAATCACAACTCTGCCTCTTCTCATTTGTTTCCCTGCTGATACGCCAACATTCCAGACCAGAAGTCATGATATAACGAGCGCCACATGACCAACATAATTTGAAAACAACCAACCCTGGTCTGTTATATGTCAGCAATGTTTTTTTTTACATCTATTTGCTACACCTGCGAAGAGTCTTGCTCATTACTATGTTTTTTTATCCTGAACATGTCTGTAGAAAAAAATATTGAAGATAAAATGACATCTGCCAAGAACGTAATATTTGTATGCTACGCAGACGATGACAGGAATCAGGACGACATGCCTGCCTGGGATTAAGAAGATGCCAATACTTTACCTCAAATCCATATGCAAAGACAAACAAAATTGTAAAAAGAAAACAAATACAGAGTATTATTTGGCTTCACATAAGAAACCAACCGTATACCAAGCAAGTGGTGAAAACAGGCAGGCTCTTAAACCTTTCAGAACCAAGGGACTGATTGCCAAGATTCCAGCATTGTCTCTCTCTTCAGCCATTTACTAACACACAGGATTAAACATTAATTACTAAAAAAAGATATTCTTCTCTATACCATTGTCCTAAGCCACACTTGTTTAACAGGTGATTGAACAGGCTGTTGCTGTTTACATTTTCGAGAGTTCATTTCTCAGATTTGTTAAAGTTATTTCAGTAACATTTACTCGAAAACATCTTCAAGAAGAAGGAATAGAATAGTTATTAGTTATACTGACAGTGAAATAGATTTGCTAGATGATTTTTAATGAAAATACTAAACAGCTACACCTATAAATAGCAGTAGCGCAATGTTTTAAAAAAAGTAATTAGAAACCTGAATAAACTAATAGTGAAAACTGTACTCAGCTTTTTTAATAAAATAACACTCTTTAATTCAGTTATTTATCATTGTCATAATATTGTATGTCACAAATTTCCATCTGAAAGATAAGATCTTTTTAATGTACTGTTTTTTTCTAGTGAAGGGTTTGTGAGGACTGGTAAAAAAATATTACACAAATTTTAACTTATTTGTGTTGACCTTTTGACAGTGTTTATTCTCATCATCAGGACCTCTGTATGAATACAAAAGAAATATCAAACACAACAGAACAATTATGTGAGTGAACATGTTTTTGTGAATGTGTGTGCGTGTGAATGCGTGTATTCTTATATATGTAAAGGAGTTACACGTACACCCACACAAACACACTCACATACCCAAACAGGTTCACTCAAATAATTGTTCTGTTGTGTTTGACATTTCGTTTGTATTCATACAGATCCTGATGATGACAATAAACATTGTCGAAACGTCAACACAAATAAGTTAAAAATTTGTGTTATATTTTTTGACCGATCCTCACAAACCCTTCACTGGAAAAATTCATTGATTGACGGTCACTACGAACTTTAGGATGTAATTAATGTACTGTAAAATGTAACAAAAGTTTTATAAAGTTACAAAAGCCATTTGAATAAATAACTTTGACAGTTATAAAAAAATTTAATTTTTTAAATCCTAGTCTTTTTCCTGTGGTGAGCAGTGTCAATGGACTATAATTAGGCACTTTTTCACAACTTATTAATATCATGAACACTCAAATAACCCAGTAGTTTTATCTTTCTTAATTTTCTCAACAGTTACAGCTGCAAAAGGAAGATTTTGCAAAAATCAATTTATACTGTCCTCAAACAATACTGTCATGTTTATCTGGTTACCACCAAAAGAAGTAGTCGTATTACCCGGATCAATTTTTGGTATTGATAAAAAAATTTTGATATTTCAAAATAAATACAGATACTAAACAGAATAAGTCAGCTATACTTTTTTACAGTTTTCCACAATCTGATCTCAAATTGATCTACAAAAGTAGAATCAAAACAACTTTGTCAAAAGTAGTATCAATGTGCCTTTGTAACATGGAAGTAAAAAGTAAAATATACTGCACATTGTACCCAAATAAAATTAATAAATACAAGTTTCACATAGCACTTATCAACAGTATAACAAATACAAAATGTTTTTCAACACACCAAATATGAATTTACTATATTTATAAATGTACAGAACATGTTTACTACTAAATTATAAAGTACTAGATAAATTTTCTTTGACAATGCTAATTTTATCTAATTAGAACTACAAGAAATATAAGTATATAATGTTCTTAGACAGTAATAAGTTATTTAAAATAGTATTTATTTCAACAAAAATCTATAATATTCCCCAATATGTACTGTATATTTGTACCCAAATAAAATAAATAAATACAAGTTTCACAGCACTTATCAACAGTATCACAAATACAAAATGTTTTACAACACACCAAATATGAATTTACTACTGTATATTTAAAAATATTGGTACATGTTACTACCGAATTATAAACTACTAGATAAATTGTCTTTGTTTTAATTATCTAATTAAAACTAGAAAAAATATCTAGTTTAACAAAAATCCATAATATTCCCTAAAATGTATTGTACATATATACATAAATATAATAAATAGATACAAGTTTTGTATAACACTTATCAATATTTACAAAAATACAAAACGTTTTTCGTCATACCAGATACCAATTTACTATATTTATACATATAAATGGTTATTGTTACGTTATAAATTAATAGATTAACTGTTTTTCAACAATGTTCATACCATATCCACCGGACGACTATATTAATACTCAATATTATATAATAAATAATTAAACCTACTAAAGTGTATTATAATATTATAAAAACAGGTTACGTATGTTTGTAGATTTTTTTTTAACACGGTTAGTATAGAATACTGTAGATAATGTTGTGATACAACTTAACATTTTAACTGTTAATTACCTACTAAAAGGAGATGATAAAATTATTATCAAAAAATGTTTTATTTCTTACTTTGTTTTTTGTATTTTACTTCAGACATGGAACCTGGACCTGACCTTGGGTGGAAAGGAGATAGCGAAGATGTGAAAATACAAATGGATGGTGAAGACATGTTGGATACCAACATTGAGCTTTTAAAAGGATAAAATATGATGGAAAACTTATGGATGTAAATTAAAAAGAAATCAAAATAAGAAATACAAAATAAATAAATAAAAGTATAGTACAGAAAAAGTAAAAAAAAATTGAAATTAACAAAACAGAATATGAATCAACATAAGAAAAGAATAATAAAGAATAAAGAAAAAATAGAACAGAAGAAAAAACAAATTTTAAAAAGAAATGAAATTCAGAGATAATGGATTCAATATGTGTAAAACATTTCTTGCTTATCTACGCTCACGGTCGCCAATCTTCAGTGGCATAATGAATGAGGTATAGTATCGTCTGTACAGAGCTCACACAACGACGACAGGAAGTGAATAGGAACCATGCCCAAAGAGGCGCATCCCAGTGCTGGATTATGATTGGTCCAGATTTCACCCAATCACAACTCTGCCTCTTCTCATTTGTTTCCCTGCTGATACGCCAACATTCCAGACCAGAAGTCATGATATAACGAGCGCCACATGACCAACATAATTTGAAAACAACCAACCCTGGTCTGTTATATGTCAGCAATGTTTTTTTTTACATCTATTTGCTACACCTGCGAAGAGTCTTGCTCATTACTATGTTTTTTTATCCTGAACATGTCTGTAGAAAAAAATATTGAAGATAAAATGACATCTGCCAAGAACGTAATATTTGTATGCTACGCAGACGATGACAGGAATCAGGACGACATGCCTGCCTGGGATTAAGAAGATGCCAATACTTTACCTCAAATCCATATGCAAAGACAAACAAAATTGTAAAAAGAAAACAAATACAGAGTATTATTTGGCTTCACATAAGAAACCAACCGTATACCAAGCAAGTGGTGAAAACAGGCAGGCTCTTAAACCTTTCAGAACCAAGGGACTGATTGCCAAGATTCCAGCATTGTCTCTCTCTTCAGCCATTTACTAACACACAGGATTAAACATTAATTACTAAAAAAAGATATTCTTCTCTATACCATTGTCCTAAGCCACACTTGTTTAACAGGTGATTGAACAGGCTGTTGCTGTTTACATTTTCGAGAGTTCATTTCTCAGATTTGTTAAAGTTATTTCAGTAACATTTACTCGAAAACATCTTCAAGAAGAAGGAATAGAATAGTTATTAGTTATACTGACAGTGAAATAGATTTGCTAGATGATTTTTAATGAAAATACTAAACAGCTACACCTATAAATAGCAGTAGCGCAATGTTTAAAAAAAAAAGTAATTAGAAAACTGAATTTATTACAAATAGTGAAAACTGTACTCAGCTTTTTTAATAAAATAACACTCTTTAATTCAGTTATTTATCATTGTCATAATATTGTACGTCACAAATTTCCATCTGAAAGATAAGATCTTTTTAATGTACTGTTTTTTTCCAGTGAAGGGTTTGTGAGGATCGGTAAAAAAAATATTACACAAATTTTAACTTATTTGTGTTGACCTTTTGACAGTGTTTATTCTCATCATCAGGACCTCTGTATGAATACAAAAGAAATATCAAACACAACAGAACAATTATGTGAGTGAACATGTTTTTGTGAATGTGTGTGTGCGTACATGCGCATGTGAATGCGTGTATTCTTATATATGTAAAGGAGTTACACGTACACCCACACAAACACACTCGCATACCCAAACAGGTTCACTCAAATAATTGTTCTGTTGTGTTTGACATTTCGTTTGTATTCATACAGATCCTGATGATGACAATAAACATTGTCGAAACGTCAACACAAATAAGTTAAAAATTTGTGTTATATTTTTTGACCGATCCTCACAAACCCTTCACTGGAAAAATTCATTGATTGACGGTCACTACGAACTTTAGGATGTAATTAATGTACTGTAAAATGTAACAAAAGTTTTATAAAGTTACAAAAGCCATTTGCATAAATAACTTTGACAGTTATAAAAAATCTAATTTTTTAAATCCTAGTCTTTTTCCTGTGGTGAGCAGTGTCAATGGACTATAATTAGGCACTTTTTCACAACTTATTAATATCATGAACACTCAAATAACCCAGTACAGTTTTATCTTTCTTAATTTTCTCAACAGTTACAGCTGCAAAAGGAAGATTTTGCAAAAATCAATTTATACTGTCCTCAAACAATACTGTCATGTTTATCTGGTTACCACCAAAAGAAGTAGTCGTATTACCCGGATCAATTTTTGGTATTGATAAAAAAATTTTTATATTTCAAAATAAATACAGATACTAAATAGAATAAGTCAGCTATTCTTTTTTACAGTTTTCCACAATCTGATCTCAAATTGATCTACAAAAGTAGAATCAAAACAACTTTGTCAAAAGTAGTATCAATGTGCCTTTGTAACATGGAAGTAAAAAGTAAAATATACTGCACATTTGTACCCAAATAAAATTAATAAATACAAGTTTCACAGTACTTATCAACAGTATCACAAATACAAAATGTTTTACAACACACCAAATATGAATTTACTATATTTAAAAATATTGGTACATGTTACTACCTAATTATAAACTACTAGATGAATTTTCTTTGACAATGCTCATATTATCTAATTACAACTAGAAGATAATATAAGTATATAATGTTCGCGGACAGTACTAAGTTATTTAAAATAGTATTTATTCAACAAAAATATTCCCCAATATGTACTGCACATTTGTATACAAAATAAATAGATACAAGTTTCGTATAACATTTGTCAATATCAATAAAAATACAAAACTTTTTCGACATACCGGATGTAAATTTACTATATTATAAATATAAATGTTTACTATTATGTTATAAATTTACTAGATGAACTGTTTTTCAACAACGTTCATAACATATCCACCGGACGATTATATTACTACTGAATATTATATAAGAAATAATTAAACATTACTGAAAAGTGTTATAAAAAGAAGTTACATATGTTTGTAGCAGACTGGATTATGTTCATAACGCCTGCACCAAATGGCTATATTAAAAGACAAAGAATACTGAATATTGTATAATAAATATTAAACACTACTAAAAAGTACGTATGCACAAACTAAAAACAGGTTATGTATGTTGTAGGATGTTGGATGTTGCCAAACTCGGCTGTAAAATGCATTCTGCTATACACTGAATACAATCTTTTATCTTTTACAGCATACACCATCGATGTATACTATATGGATCGCGTGCTGACAGACAAAGTGAACGGCAGAAAAGTTCCGAAACACGTACGGCTTCCCCCACCATCTTCCCCCACATAATAATGCGTTTGGCACTAAGTTAACACATGTACTAAACGAGTCATTCAGTCAGTAATGCACTTATTTTGACACCTTACAATTATTACATTTGTGGCAGTTCTACTGAAAATTTGTGCTTATGAAGATGCATATTTTATTGGATGAGCTACACTATAAATATATTTTGACTTACAAGCTTTCTCAAGACCACTTGGAACTCTTGTTTTCTTGTATTAGGTCCAGTGGAGGTCATAATAACAATCCTAATGTTAAACAGTTTCAGTGGGCCTTGAGAAAACTTATGTTCAGGAACAGTATCCAGGTATCTAACAAAAGTAACTGTTTAAATTTTGATTTCATTAACCAAACTTTAATAATGAGTTTTTCAGAAGCAGAGAAAGATTTCAATGAAACGGATATTGAAGAAATTAAAAACTTTAAGGGAATTATGAGTATGGTTAAAGACGTTAGGTCATACTATAAGGATAATATGGATAATATTCTGTATTATCTATGTGGCTTTATTATAAAAAAAATAATTTCGAAGTTAAGGTGTGAAGAGTGCATTCATTTACTGATAACAGATGACAATAACTTGAGCGTTTACACTCATTTACTGACTTTGTGTCAAACAGAAAATTAATTAGAGCGTCATCAGGCGTTTTGAAGATTGTAAAAATATGTATAATTTATTGATTATATCTGACAGTAAACGTAATACCAAAAAAATAATTATATCAGCTTGCAAAAAAAATTGCGGGCACAGTGTTTAGAAAAGAAATTTCAAAAGCTATAACAAAGCAGAAAAGTCAGACTTTGTACAGGTACAGTACATAGCATACGCAGTGTTCTTGCCCCCCACTGATGCAGTGGTCAGACCGAATACAGTGAATGCAGCACGCAATCCATATAGTATACATCGATGGTATACACAAAACACACAATGTTAAAATCATCTACAGTTCAATAAGACGTTCACACACACACACACACACACACACACACACACACACACACACACACACACACACACACACACAATGACAAGTTATCGAAATACGCGTACACTTTATGCTAAACACTATGAACAGGTTTTCACATTAAACGATTATTACCGATCTGTCACATTCATTTTCTTCATCAGAGAGAAACGATTCCTCGAGCAAACGGCACTCGATTAAAATAATTTTTCTTAAGGAACGGGATAGATATGACTGCCATGGTCGCAACTCGTAGCTAGCAATAGAATCCAATGCCCACTGCATTGGTAACGTTATAGCCGAGAACGCCTCACAGTGTTCTGAAACCAGAAAAAATATAAATAAAACAATAATTTTAATATGAGGTCTGACACAAAAAAAAAGAATAATAATAAATATAATTACCTTATTTCCTGTCTCGTGACCACATGTATTTAACGCAATGAATTACACGTTTCGAGACATATGTCTCGTCATCAGAATATATATTAAAATTTACATCACTCAATGAGGTCGTTAAAAATTAAAACATCAAAATCACAAAATCGAAAACCAAACATATAAGTATTTATGTGTTGCGAGTGCGCACTCGACGAAAGCCAGCCAGACACTGATTGATATCAGTTACAGATAAATTTTAGTGCTGTGTCATATAATGGATTCGACTTGAAATGTAAGTGGTCATTTAATATGAAATTACGGTAGTATTTGTCATTATGTGCTCTATATATTTCAAATTCTTCACGTGCATTTAAATAAGCGCCTTTACCACAGACATGTAAGGGTTTCAAATTGGTGTCAAAGCTTGTATAATTATGGTTCTCCTGTATAAGATGACGAGCATAGTTAGACTTTATACAAGATTGTGTTGTCAAATCCTTTACATTATGCTTTGGAGTGTGCTCGACGAAACGTTTATAAAAACTTCTCCCTGTTTGACCAATATAAAAGCATTCACAGTCATTACATGAAAGCTTATAAACACCTGTTTTCATTTCCAAAGGTGTACTGGTTCTATTACGAAGCTTATTAAACAGATTGTTGCTGGTTTTAAATGTTACAGTTCTATTGTTACTATTTAATACTTTTGATAAAATTTTGGGCATAATACTGGTGTAGGCTGTTGAAATAAAGGGTGGTTCATTATTGTTTATCATTCGAGGTTTTGACAATCTACGCTTATGCTTTTTAAGGAGGTTATCGACCATGGGAGATGTGTAACCATTGGCAACAGCAATGTGTTTTATAATATTTAATTCAATCTTAAAATCATTTTCAAATAATTTTTGCATACTTTCCTGAATTGTAGAGAACTCAAGGCATTTTGATTTTGGTGAAGATCGGTTAAGGGAAAGGGGTAGTTTACCTGCAACATTTTATGTTGTAACAAGAGAAATGTTTTCATGACGAACGATAACTGCCACACATTCAAACAGAATCAAATATTTTTTTGCATGCATCCCTGAATTGTAGAGGACTGAAGGTCTATTGATTTTGGTGAAGATCAGTTAAGAGAAAGGTGTAGTTTACCTGCAACGTTTTATGTTTTAACAAGAGTAAAGTACTTAATTTTGATAAATAAAGTATCCTGATAAGAAGATCTTAATAATCCACTATAGAAACATAGATGAAATATCTATAAATGAAGAGGCTAGTTGAACGGGGTGGAGGTAATTTTCTATTAATGAAAATTATAGTTGAAGGGGGAGGGGATAATTTTTATGTGTACTACGTTATCGGCAACAAAGTAGTAGTTTGTTGTTAAAATTCCTTCCCGTCCTGTTTGGCTGTAGTCCAATGTTTTCTGCAAAACCAGACGTTTCTGCAGTGCCGTCGACTGCCATCATCAGTAAAAAATCGAGTGCGATAACGTGTGGTGGTATACGTTAGTGACCACAGTACTGAGGTTAAGGCTGAAGCAGTAAGTAGAAAGAAGTAGTTTCTATGGAAATATTTCATTTCGAAAATGATTTTAAATATAAATCTTAGAACATGGAAGTCATGTATGGTTCTCCATACTGATATTTTTTTTATCACACCTTGTATAAGGGTTGTTTGGAATGTAACTTCCGTTCTTCATCTGGAAAGGGACAGAGTGGAGATAGCAACATCTACTTTATACCATTGTGTAGTTTGGTCCAAGCTATGCCAGATGTTGAGACTTTTCCCACAGTATCGAAATTTGTAGGCTGAAAATTCTATGTGGGGAATCGGTGGGGATTTCTTACCATCAGAGCCTATGTTCAAAGCTTCACGCATTCGGAATGTCTTGACAGAAAAAATTAATATACAAAGGTTTTTTAAAATATATAAACACTTGGTATGTTTCACAGTTTTTATTTAACTCTGACAGCTGTATATATTTACTTTACCAATTAGTAGTCGGTGTGTGGAGAGAATTCTTAGTGACAAGCTTGAAAAAAAATCATAAATAAATTAAGTACTCAAACACTTTCTGCCTTATTACATACAAAAAAATATCCTAAGCAAACACAAGCTTGACTGCCTGATGATGCAAGCTATGCAAACTATGACAGGAGTCAAGACGACAGGCCTGCTTGGGGCTTAAGACACATGAAAAGCTACCAGTACCTAATTATCTCAAAGCCACTCGCCAAGACAAACAAAAAAAAGTAAAAAAAGTTGGACTATGCATAGCTGTGTTAAAAACAAAACATATCTTGAAATGTCTTGACAAGATTTTTTTTTGCAGTTTCACAAAATTCCGCTTTATAGCAAAAGAAAATATAACTTTTAGTTACCTCGACATATAACTTCAGTGATTGGTCTGTACGTTAGGACAACTTTAAATAATGTCCTTGGGACAGTTTTGAAATCATTATTCTTGTAGACATACGCAGCTCCGCATATCAGAAGATCCTGAAAAATCATAATTAATACATTTAAGTACAGTAAAATTAAGTGTCTGACATTTAAAGAAATGGGAATATGGTTTATGGGGTATGGGGTATGGTTACTCTTTTAAGTTGTATTGGCAGATTATATGGTAAAGACACTATTAAAACTTATACAGTGTGAAGAATGATTGTGAAAGGTGAAGATATAGATGGAATCTGAGCAGCTCAATCTTGCGTCTATATCTTTTCTATATGACCTGTCAGTGATAAAACTGTGACTTACGATAAATACACACATATGAAATTACATACATTTTAGACACATATCAAACACATGTCGTAACAAAGGCCTTAACACTTTGCCGCCAGGACCTTAAAATGGCTTTCCTTCGCACTGTTTTTGCATTAATTTAAAATTTTGCATAATTTAAATACAGTATAACCTGCCTAAAACGGAACGCGATCGTTCCGGTATTTTTTCCGTTTTCACAGGTTTCCGTCTTACAAAGGGTTGTGTTTTAATAAAACAAAGTACAAAAAATATGTTCGCATAGGATTACAATGAAGGAATAATTTAAAATAAAAGTCTGTAAATAAAAATAGGTTCATATGTATTGTATTACTGTATTTTTAACTTACGTACAATAATTGCAGTTTCTCTCCTAGTTTCTCTGTCCCCACATGTCTTTCAAAGTGCATTGTCACGACTTCTTCACAAGAGAACGTTGTATGATCTCCTTTGCATCCTGCATCAACTCCAGGAGTTCTGGAACATGCTTGGAAGCTGCAAATTCCTGAAGGTCACTCACAACAGATAGTGCTTCTACAAAAGTGCGTATTTTTAGCTCCCTTTCGTTGCCTTCGTCATCGTCATCGTCGTCGTCCATTTCTTCCATGACTTCACACCTGCTGTTTTCGGCAGCAATATCAGCTGCACTTTGAATGTCTTCAGTCGTGGCAAGTTCATTATCAAAATTTACTACAGCTTCAGCTTCATCTGGCAGATTTCCTTGCTTACAGAGAACGGAAATTTCCTGTAAATTTTCCACTGTAACATCTTGTGTATCCGCCGATGCTTGTGCAGGAAAACCAGCTTTAAGGAAACACTTCTTCACTGTTTTGGGGAGAATTTTCTTCTTGGCCTGATGGATCCAGTTAACAGCATCAAGGACATTAATCTGTTTAACAAGCTGAGAAACATTGGTACAGGTGCTGATTTTAGCAACAAGTGATTACAGTACAAACTTCCTATAAAAGGATTTAAGTGTATAAATTACACCCTGATCCATAGGTTGTGTAATTGAAGTTGTGTTGGGGGGGAAATAGGCTAGCTTCACATTAGACAAATCAATCCTTGGATGACAGGTAGCATTGTCCAAGAACAAAATGACCTTACGACCTTGACTTTTCATTCTTCCATTAAAAGAAAGAAGCCACTCTTCCATTATAGCACTGGTCATCCAGGCTTTTTTATTAGATCGCCAATTGACTGGGAGGGAATTACGATCCAGGTGTCGGAAGGGTCTGGGACATGCTGATTTTCCAATCACTATAGGTTTTTCAATTTCACCAGTCATGTTGGCACAAATAAATAACGTAAGTCTTTCTTTAGACAGTTTGCCACCTGTGCATTTATCACCACGTACAGTCAGTGTCTTTGAAGGCAACACTCTAAAAAACAAACCTGTTTCATCACCATTATACACATTTCTAGGTTCATATCCCGCAACTAGATCTCCAATTTTCCCTTTCCAGTCTGCTACTGTCTGCATATCAACATCATTTGCTTCACCACACACAGCATTAAAAACAATGTTATGGCGATGTGTGAAACTCTCAAGCCACCCATTGGACACTTTGAAATTGTGCTTGCCTAATTTTTTTGCTGTCTCTAAAGCTTCAGTCTGTATCAATCCTCCAGAAATAGGAATTCCTTTAGCGCGCACACTAATGAACCACTTGAACATAGCACGATTTATTTCATCATAGTCCGTAGATTTTGTGATGCGTTTCACATGTCCTGCTGTTCCCTTTACCCACTCGTCTTTAATTTTTTTGTTTTTCAAAATGTCATAAATTTGAGTTTTTCCCACATTTACAACACAGTTAATTCTTTAGGTGGACGTTTGTTTTTTTCGTGTTCTTCAATAACTTTAATTTTCGCCTCAGTGTAAGTGTCTTATGTTTAGAAGTCATTGTTACTGAATTACGTACACAAATACATTAAAAAGTAAATTAAAAAAATCACTCAAGTTCGCAGTTTTCTTCCACTCGTGCTTAATCACTTGTCAGAACGAAACTGAGAATGAATACACTATACAGTACCAAACACTTGTACCCTACCGTGTGTATGACAAGAGGGTTGGAAGAAGTAACGGTACATTGCTTTCACTTACAGATGTTGCCCCATGTAGCGTACCTGCTGCGGCCTTGAAGAAAGATTAGAGTTAATGGTTCCTAGAACTTCGGTGCAAGTACAGTTTTACTTAAAATTAATGCCTATCACTTTTTCAAAATTTAAAATGATCAAAAAAATTTAGTACGTAGCTATGTATTACACATAAAATAATCCGTCTTAGTCAGGTTATTTACGCAAACGGTTCCCGAAAATTATTCTGTTTCCGCGTTAGGCAGTTTTCCGGTTTAGAGTATTATTTTACACAGGAAATAACTCCGTTCCAAAATTTATTTTCCGTTTGTCCAGGTTTCCGGTATATAGGGTGTCCGGCTTAAGCAGGTTTCAATGTAGCTTCTACACCATACAGTAAAAATACATGTGTTACCTATATTTTTATAAACATCTAAGTGTCATGTTTAAATTTTGTGTGCTGTATATGATATAGGTGTCTATGTTGTCCATGACTTCTTTTAAAAAACTCAGTGTTTTGGGGAAATAAAAAACTAGCAAAGACATTAGTTACTAAAAAAAACTCACAATGTCATTATTACTTGATGTAAATATTAAATATTGTTAATGTTAATGTTACTATGTAATGTTACTACTATAACCAGCAACATTATTTTCTTCCAAATAATTTAATTCATGGCTCATGGCGCAATGAAATTTTACACATAACACATGTTGAAAATTTGTCAGCTGTTGTGATGAAAGTAAATGCCAATGCAATTTAGTGGATGACTTAACTACAGTAAGAACATATTTTGTTTTTTTAAACTGCACAAAAAATGTATTTATACATATGGTACCATATAAAACACAGTGAAACCACAGGACATCAAATGATGTCCGTCAGCATTCTCAGAAGTTTTCAAATGACATCATTGATGTCCACCGACATCAAGTGTCGGAATCATATGGTGACCTTCGAAAAACTGTGGTAACAATGCAAAATCAATTGTTATATAAAAATGGTAAAGGGACCGTGCAGTGATAACAAAAGCTTGTTTAAATTGTAAATGATCTCGCCAATGAATTTGATGTCCCCACATCAGGGTTGACGAATTGCACCAACTCTTCAAAATTTATTTTAGTGGAGTCCTCAACACAGACTTGAAAAGGGAATGTGGCAATATGGCAGAAAAGAGAAAATGCCACATCTCTTAATTTTGCAGATGGCCAGATTATATTTACGAAGGAAATTGATCATCTATGTCAATTTAGAAAACTGAATTGCTCTTATTTAAAATAGGAGCTCAAAATAAATTAGGGAAAATTCCACAACCATCAACATCAATGCCAATAACCAGTGGACATAATCTACATCAATGCCAATAACCAATATTTATTTAGTTCTGATGACCCCTCTTACTTATATATTCTGTGGTCACCATGTTTACACATTTCTATAGCCATATACTGAACCACGCTGAGCATTAAGACATGGTAAGATAACAAGGCTATCAAAGAAGGAGAGCACTGATCTGATTGGCCAAATAATGACCAACCAGCAGGGAGTGTAGTTTGATATCTGAGAAAAATTTATAAATAGAAGCGCATCAGTGGGATAGGACAGTTTTTATTCCCAGTCCTATGTAGACATCTGACGTCTCTTTTCTTGCGATCCTGTTGACGGCTGACATGGGTATTATGGAAATGTCTTCTTCTTAATTCCAGGATTAGGCAACTGTAACTTTTATTATTTACCCACTTTTATTTTCACTTTTGTTTATTAAAATTAACTGTGTATGCGACTACTTTGAGACGCCATCTTTCAGTATTGCCAACTATAACAAAACAATTGTTACTTACCAGGGTCCGGTTAGACGAACGGGAGAACAGAATTGGTTATCCAAATACAGAATAATTCATTACTTCAATCAAATTTATTTTGCTTTATTAAATCAGACTTCAATTAAATTCATCTTTTCCATCATGAAATACCAACAAAACAATTACTCCTCCCTTTCTTTACAACTTTAGTTTTAGTAATATTTTCCTACATTTGTTAACAAAATAAAGCATACTAACTACAAACTTAAATTTATTTTTTAGCAAACCAGCGCTCCTAGAATATTATCTCAATTTTCACTCTCTCACACGCACACGCATACACCCATCCCAGGCCTTTAAGAGATCTCATTTAGTGATTTTAATTTTGAATGCTTTCATTTTTTAACTCTGAAAAGAGAAAAAAACAAACTCTGGGTTTAGTCTCTCCGTGGTTTACTTAGTTGTTCATTTGTTTTGATAACCCGTAAACAATCCAGACTCTTCGTGAATTTTGGTCATTTTTCACCCTTCTTCTTTCACTGTTTTATATTGCCGAAAACCGCCATTTCAATTTAAGTCAATCACTGTATAGTTACATCGATACTCAAATTACTATTTTGTTTTTGTTTAAAATCACATTTTATGTACGGGCACTACGGAACTTTCGTAGTTTCGGGTTATAAGAAACGGACGAGCACCCGGCCCGCGTCCGCCATCGCTCAATCGATGGTTGTTGACGACTGACTTTGTTAACTCAAGCGTTGACAGATTGCTGATGCTCGACACTGAATTCCAAAGTGATGTATTCCTGGGTTGGCCTCTGACGTCATATGTCGCATTGTTTAATATACAAAGTTCACAGTTCGTCGCTAAAAATAGCTCTCTCCTGCATTCAGCTGACGACCTTGACACTAATACGTTCACATTGCGCACTATGTTTATTATTCACAAGTAAAATTTACAATTTCCATTTATTTATGTTTATATTTCCCCCAAAATATCCCTGGGTGGGTTCCCCGTCCCGTTACACAACATCACCTGTTCCTGGTCTCTAATTTCAAGCCATCTTTTGCATGGTCTTCTTACGTCTCTTTTCTCTTCAGGCACATACTGTAAAACTTGTTGAGGTAGCCTTTTCGCTTCCATTCTACCTACATGTCCAATCCATCTCAGCTTACATTCCTCGATTCTTGCACTTACAGAGAATATACCCAATTAACGTTTTATCACATTGTTTCTAATTCTATCATCGTTTCGTGTACATCCTTTTACGTATCTCCAAGAAATTCATCTCTGCAGTTTGTATATGACTGTATACAAGACTGTATCTTTTTCAGATAATAACCGTGTTTCGGAACGGTATAAAAGAGTGGGGATTGCCATAACCTTAAAGAACTTCATTTGAGTTTCCTTTCTAGTTTTTCTCTCTAAATTTCTTTTAATAGTGCCACAAATCGCCTGAAATCTGTTTACCTTTCTCTTGATAACCTCATCAAATTGATATGTAATATCACATCCTAGGTATTGGAAGTGGGATATTTGCTTCAGCACTTTATCATTGATCGTAATTTTTTATCTTATGAGAAGTTTGCCTTTGAAAGCCATTACTTTTGGTTTATTAATAGATATATTCAAATTCTACTGAGCAATGTGATGGCTCAGTTTGTGAATAGCTCTCTGTAAATTATCTTCTGTTTTTTGCATAATGAGTTGGTCAACTACATATAATAAAGTATTCAAAATAGTCTCACTGTTTATATTAATCCCAACATGAAATTCTGTCCTCCACTTTCACACCAAGTCATCTACATATAGATAAACTACTCCTCTACATCTACATCAATGGGTAGGGGATAAACTACATCCTTGTCGGACACCTTGATTTGTCGCGCAATTTCTTCTGACAGATGAGATCCTGATCCAATAACAATTCTAGTGTTAAAGTATAAGCTCCTAATTGCATCAATGAGGTCTCTCGGAATACTTCTGGCTTCTAGAATTCTCCATAATGGGGGTCGTTTAACACTATCAAAGGCTTTTTCGTAATCTATAAAAGCTATAAGTGATTCTAAATTAAATTCTCAACGTTCTTCAATGATTTGTTACAGTATAAATGTCATCATACAATGTTATGTCAAAACGTATTCGCAGTATTTATAGACATTCTAGACCATGGCCTATCAGTCCAAAAATGTTTAACAGTATAAACACTGGCCATGAAATCCTATTAGTCCCTCCCTCAATCTAGTTTCTTTTTTGTCTATGGTAGGCCTATAGTAAGCTGCCTGAGCTACAAAACAAGTTCAATATTTTGACAGATATAGGTTTACTATTTGATAAAATTAAGTTACTAATTTTAATTTTAAAGGTGCGATTTGTAAACATGATTCTTAACGTCACATATACACACACATATAGACACACACCACACACAATAATACCAATTTAAAATGCCAAAGGCCAACAGGAAACCATAACAACAACCGACCAACACACAAGTACTTCACAAGATTCAAAATAGGAAGGCTGAGGATGGGAATTTCAAAGTGTCCCAAAACATGTTTCAAATAAGAAAAAAACATCTTGAGGTAAAGTTATTATAAATATAAAATATTATATATATATATATATTGTAGCATGACAGATTATCTACTTAAGAACGAATAAAATATGATCATAAATAAAAATAACTATCAAAGAAAAATCCAAATGAAAACAAATAAGTATGACAATAAAATACTATCATAACTTGAAAAAGTAAAAATAAAGAAAAAACCACTATGCAACAAAAATGTGTAAAGAAAAACCCCAAAAAACTAAAATAAATTAAGGAAAATACCCAGGTAGGATAGGAGTAGGTAAGGAAGATACCCAGAACGAACCAACGTACATAATAAATAAAATGGTTAAATGTAATAACAATAAATTAAATGTAATAAATAATAAATTAAATGTCACAAAATGAAAGTATAACACCCAAAAACAGAAATAATGTAAAACAAATGTAAACAAAAGTGTTTAGAGTGATAAGTAAAGGTGCACCCAAGAAAGTTATTGTATAATGAATAAAAAACAAATCTTAAGAGTCCTCCATAAATAAATATCTTGATAATATAAAACTATAAAACTGATTAGTGATAGTATCAAGAATTAACAGGGGACAAGTGCAAGTTATCATATTATAGTAAATAAACTTCAAGAAATTGCATAAAATGCTTAAACTTAATAAAAGTGTACCTCTAAACAACTTTAAAGTTTTAATTTAACTTCATGAATACTATTTAATAAGATAGTATTATGAAGGGCAAAGACTAATGTTTCTAATAAAAAGTCACTCTTTATCTAATAACATTTACTGAAATGAGTAAGATAAATAGAGAGCAGGTGGTGAATAAGTAAAGTGACAAGGGATACATCCCTAAAGTAAAATAAAAACAGATAAGACTGCACACAAGTAATTTTAAGAAATATTTAAATATGAAGAAACAAAGGTGTTATGTTTCTAGTTAAATCAATGAACTATATACATAAATGTTGAATCAGAGAGTAATGTTATAATATTCTAAAATGTTTATTATGTAATAGTTTTAATCAAGAATGCAATGTCTAAGTGTGGATACCATTCTTTTGTTATAAAATGTTCATTATGAGTTACTATAAATAATCAAGACTAGAACGTCTGAACTTATATACCATGTTTTTCATGTCAAATAATTGTTATGTATTATTAGTTGAAATTCACTACCACATGTTCTTGTAGTAAAGTAAGGAATTGTTAATCAACATTGTATTAGAATAGAAGGTCAGAAAGGGTATAAACAAGCTGTATTATTAAAAAACTTTGTATGTAAAACCAGAAAAAATCTAGGCCAAATGGTAAATTTCAACTACATTATAATTGAAGAATCAAATCCAGTAAACTAGTTAAACTGATGAAATTTATGTAAGGTAAATCAGTCACAGAGTAACATAATGTAAATTATACTTTAAAAAGATATTGTAAAAAGATAGGAAGAATTATTGTTAAAATTGCAAATGTAATAACTGAAAATTCAGAGTGGGGAGTTATAAATAATTGAATAATAATTAAAAGGATAACCAATTAATAAAATTACAAGAAATTAAGGGAAAATAAGCATCTTACGTCAATCTGAGATTTAGTACAATTGTAAATATAACATATAAAATGGCAAACATATTGGAGAAGGACAGGAAGTAAAAATAAAAGCCTACTTTTTCAAAATGAAAGAAATATAGCATTTTAGATAAAAAACTTTGTAAAACTATCTTATTTGGTATCAAAGCAAACAGAATGAACTAAAGAAAGAGATTATGTATTTAGTATTTCATAAAATTAAATAATAGCAAAAATATATTCAGTGATATAATGTAAATTTTCTACATGTAGCGGAAGCCAAACCGATTTTAAAACAATGTATTACTAATATTAAATTGGCTAAGACATTCAGGAGATGAAGGAAATGAGAACAGTTAATTATTGGACCTTGTCGAGAACACTTGAACGTAATTTGTGCTAAGATTAACCTATATAGTAGACAAATATGGTGATAGGTCTGTAAGCCTAGTCTAACGTGAAAAATCATAAAGTACTAAATTTTGAACTAAAACTAAACTCAGTGAGAACCTTTAATAACACAATTAAAATAAAGTAATACGGCACAGTAAATGAGTTAAATAATAACTTAAACCTACACAATAAATAATTCTTAATAACGAGGCGAGAAGTGCCAGTTTCGACCTTATTGAACAAAGTAAATTAAACATTATCACACATATTTAATCGAAGTGAGTCACAAGACACTGAACCAGAACCATTCTACTAACACCAGAAGGAATAAGCACAACTGCGGAGACGAGGAAACATTGAAAAGGCACCATTTATTGGAAGAAATATTCATCGAGCAGTCTACGGTTTAACATATGCAGTCCAGGAGCCGCCATCTTTACTCCCATAATTCCAAGCGAGCTTTACCAACGTAATCACACAGACTTCACTGGTTCGAAATTTTATCTTTAATAAACATTATATATTAATTAATAACTTGTAATTTTTAATAATTAAGCTTTTTACATGTAAGTGTTATACTTTCCTGACCTTACCCTTCTCTGGCTATATATAAAATAACCGTTCAAAGAACCTAATAATTAATAGAAAATACAACTGTAAAAAATTAATTGACAAGCCCTGAGAACGAGTCATACTACTGTTGACAATCGATTAACAATCGATACTGTACACAATTGTTAATAAATCTAAATATTCTGCAATTTGGTTTAAATTTCTTTATAAATTTAATAAATAAAATTAAAAATAAGATAAATTGAGATCACGGACTATCCGAAAGGCAGCCTTTACCAAAGAAGAAGGAGAATACTCAATTAAGAAGAAGAACCGTCTATCGATTAGTGCTGGAGATAATCCAATTAACGCGGAAGTTAATTATAACAACGCAAAATGATACAATTAACAAAAACAGCAACAAAAGAGCAGAATTTTTACACGAATCACTTACGAAAATTAATTTACACAATACAACCAACAAAACCAATTAAACAATATTTTTCAAAAATCAAATTACCAAAAAATTATTTATTTTGGTAAAACCATACAAATTATTATTTTGTAACCGTTACAGATTTTGTATAAAACACTTTTTGCTACAGTAAGTTTCTTGATGTATATATTATATTTAATTTTTATATTGAATTTACCTCAAGATATTTCTTTCCTTATTAGGAACGTTTCGGGTACCATTTTGTACCCATCCTCAGCCTTCCGGATGTAACGGGACAGAATTGGGGAATTGTAATCTAAAGTTTTTTATAACCCGAGTATATTTTCTGAACGAACTATAGCTTCGGGACTGGTACGAAATGGTACAGGAATGTAAAAGTTATCAACAAGGGTGCGCATTCACGCATACGCACACACAGGTCGGCCAGCTTTCCCATGAAAGTGGCACGTTCGTATACATTCTTTCTCACTTAGTGCGCAGAGAACAAACTCTGTCGTCACGTAACTGTGGAACCGCGTGGTTCAACGTAAAAGGAACACGAGCCGAAAATCATTTAAAAAGTATAAAATGTGAGTTAAACAAAGAATCTAAAGTGGTATAAAATGTGTAACATTTATTAATCGACAGTGATATCAAAAATCAGGAAGTGAGAACTAAAATTCGGAAAACCAATGACAAAAAATTGAAATCAGTGCAACAGGTGGTCGGCGATGGACCTCACAACCAAGTAAACGTATAATATACATATCGTTCTGAAATTTGTGGAAAATATAAAGCACTAAATTAAAAAGGGGTACAATGAATGAAAGTGTGAGTGTATGCAAATGCTGGGTCGCCTTTATATAATATAATATAATGAACCATTTACTTTAAGTATGCTAAGGAAGACTGTGAATTTTGTTTTGTCTTGGTTAAATGGAGCATGTGTCTCAACATTAATATTTGTTAGATTTAAATCCGAATGGATACAAAATAAAAATTATATCATTATTTTCAAAATATAAAAAAAAAGAGAATATTAAATCACATGTCTAATAAAGGTTGAATTAATTAACAATTACATTGAGAGTTGAGTGCATTAATAACGTAAACCATAAATCACGCTTATATGCCTCTAGTTCGTGTGAAGAACCCAGGAACCCGATGAAGGTAAGCAGTGTGAATTATATAATTTTATTAAATATTATTTGATAAAAGAATTGGAGAATTACAATTGGCGCCCGAACAGGGACTGTTTTATAAAAACAATTTTATATAAACCTCACCTACTCGTTGGATATAAGCGTGATTTGGGAGTACGTATAAATTACGTGAAGGTTATGTGATGTGTATACTATAGTTAAGTAATATATATAATAATAAATTAATGCTGAGTACATATAAGATTAAAATTTTGTAAGATTAAAATCTAATAAATAATATAAAAAATGAGTACAAATGAAAATATTAACAATGTAGTCAGCTTCACTGACAGCCAGACGGAAAGTCAAATAAATAGCAACTTAAGCGAGACCGAATCAATGATTATGAGTGGAGTAAACGCTAAGTTGACACCTACAGTCAGTAAAGTGTCGTTAGACGACTTGTTCAATTTTATGAAAGCTCAAAAGATGTTAAAAGTGAAAGTAGACTTAATGAAATCAACAGTAATTTCAATGCTAAATTTGATAAAGTAAGCAGTGAGATCCATGAACAAAAGAACGAAATTAAAGAAATAAAAAGTAATTTTAATGATAAATTTAATGAACAAAATAATAAGTTTGATGCTAGATTTGACGAACAAAATAATGAGATTAAAAATAATTTTAGTGAAAAGTTGAATGAGATGAGAGACGAAATGAAACAACAAAATGTCTATATAAATAAAAGTTTAGAAAAGGTTAATGAACATCTTAGTGCTATGGTAATACAAGAAAACGGGGTAGTAAATGGTATTAATGATAATTATGAGATTATAGTGGGGGTAGCAAGTGGTGAAGAGAACGAGCAAGTAAACGAAAATAAAGACGATCAGTTAACGTATAATACGGTAAGTAGGGGTGAGAAAAATGACAATATAATTAAAAATGTGGTGGTAGAGAGTAAGATGGTGAATATTGAGAGTGCTGATGGAATTTTAGTTGAAGTAGAGTGTAATAATGAAATGTTAGTGAGTATTGATGAGTTAAAGAGAGAGTGTAGAGACAGTTTACAGATAGAGGGGTTGCAGAGGGTAAATTTTTTCCGTGGTGTTGTGGGGGTGAAGAAAGGTCTTCACGAGTGTATTTGGGAGACGTATGGTCTACAAATAATTGTCCCTTGATTTTTTGTGCATCTGATAGAGCCAGATGGTGTAGTAATAAAGTTGTATTACCTTCTGCATGGATTAATAGAGAAAATGTGAAATGGCATAATGAGATATTTTGAGAGAGAGAGAATGATAGAGATGTTTACGTTAAGTAGAAGTTATAAAGAGTTGATAGAGAGGTTAGAATTGAAGAAAATAGACGATATTGTCGACTTACCTTGTGTAATAGATACTGATGATTATTTTGATGATACCGTTGTAGATGATAAGCACTTACCTTATGATGTGATTGATATAGTAAATGAATATGATGATGTAAATTATCTGAGTTTAACGAATAATATTAAGGGAGACTGGACAGAAATAACTAATGTTGACAATGTTTATGAAATAATAAAAAGGAATAATCCTATAAATTATTATGGTATAACGAATGACACAGAGTTAATGGGTTATTATCTGAATAATAATAATGTAATGTATGTAGATAAAGATGAGTTGTGTTATAAATACATCAGGCTAATTTACGATGATGGTGGTTAGAGATAAACAGTGAATGAACATTTAATTATTTTAGTTTATCGTGATGACCTGGCTAACTTATGAAATGAGGTGTGGTAAACAGAAAAATAATGACAAAAAATTGTAAATAAATTTATAGTGAGGTTAATTGTGTTTGAATAATAGGTTATGTGTATTCTGTATTTCATGTAAACAATGTATGTATGCAGTAGAAATTGATTTTAATAATAATAATGGTATACCAGACTAAATAAATAACGAGAATAATTATAAAGTTAATGATGCAGATGAATAGTAATTGTTTTGGAATATTGTAATTAAAACTTAATGTTTTAGAAACTTATTGAATTAAATAAATTGGAGATTAATTAATTAATTAATGTTGTATAAATGAATTTTGATAATGAATTTAAATGATTTTTATAAGATTTGAACTTGATAATAAATAGTAAATAAATAAAAGTAAAAATGTGTGTAGTTGTTGAGTCATATGGTCGTTATAATGTTTCAGAAGGTACATATGATTTTGTACGTTGTATTTGTGGTGAGAATTGTTTATAGTTTGAGTCTATGACAAATGATGATATGTTCATTTGATGGAGTGATTAACCATATGTACGTATAAATTTGATAATGAGATTGAAGTAAAGTAAAATGGTGTAATAATAAATTTTAAAGGAATTTAAAAGTTTTTAAATTAGGTGATTAAATTAATTTGAGGTAGTTATGAATTTCTAGTGTAATTTTCAATGATCATAGTAATGTAAGATGTTGGAAAAGATGGAGTTTGGGTGATAATTATTTCAATAAGACATGAAGACAGTCAAAGTTAACTTTAAATGGGTGTTAGACAAAATAAGAATTTTGGAATAAAAGTAATACAGAAACGGAGTATTAGTAGGGACACAGTAGTGAGAGTGATGTAAATAGGTGGTGGTGAAATTTTGTAGTGAGGGTGGAGGTGTAAGGAGTCATCAACGACAGGCGTTGTGGCGGGAGGTGAATAATTTTAAATGAGCGTTGGCGGAGTTACCTGGGAGACGCCAGAAACTAATAAGGGAATGAGTATAAGGGAAGGGAACACACGTCCTAGGTACAAAGAGGGTATCAGGTATTGTGTAATAAGAGGAGAATGATTTAAGTGGAGTTAGAGAATTTAATGGAAGTAAATATTTTTGAGAGATCAGTGTCACCCTATATAAATCCATTGGTGGTTGTTAGAAGGAAGAAGGGGGTAAGGTTATATTTAAATACCCATTCAATAAATCAAATCATTGTGAATGACTGAGAATCACCCAAACCAATTGATGATGAAAATACTTAATAGAAATTTATAGTTGAAATGTAATAATAAATGTAACAAGTTAAAGAGTTAATACAATTTAAAACCAAAATAAAGCTGTAAATTGTGTAAAATTTTGGGTAAAATTTGAATGTGAAATGTTATGTAAAATGAAGGTTGATAATAAATTTAAATTTTGGAGAATTTAAAGGTACAATAAATGATAAATAATCAAAGATTGAGAAATGAAAGGTTCAATTGAAATTAAAGTTGACATGTTTGTAAATTGTATTCTAATGCAAATGAGATGTTTATTTTAAATGGAATGTTTATGTTGTATTATATTAGTGGGTAGGAATCTTAAAGATAGAAAACGTATATTATTTATTTGTGATTCCCCACTTTTGGGCAGTCACGGCGTCACCGAACCCTGACCGTGGATTTGGATTATTGGTAGCAAGTGTGGGTAGGCAGACTGTATCCTCGCCATACTTATTATTTTCAAAATTGGTGAATTTAGAAATCAACCGGGGAGTAATTCAGGGGAATCACCATCAAACTATGGAACAGCGGCTACCTTCGTAGGGGTTGGTAGTGCCGTGATAAGGGTGTATAAGTAATATTTAGTAGGATTACTGGTGTCCTCGGACATCAGTAATGCCGAATTTTTTATAACGCTGAAGCAAGAACGGGGTAGGCAGCGTCTACACCCTAATTAAACTTCAGTTCTTGTGGATGCAAATGGGCGCTACAGTCCACCATCAGGAAATAATAGTGTGTGTTGAAAAGGAGCTGGCCGTTACAAGCCAGGGGCACAGATAACGCATCTGTGCATATGGTAAACGCTCGATCCAGTTTATCCGGCAGGTGGTTACCTAATTGTAACTGGGAATAAGGGGGGAATTAAGAAATTGATGAAGTAGGAGAAGTAGCTGAGAAATCAGTGAGAGGTAACGACCACTGTAACAGCGGGACAATCAAGTTTACTTACTCTAAAGAGAGAGTTGGTGGTTGATGACCCAGTTCCTGTTCAGTAATGTCTACTATAAGTTATGATTCAATGATTAGTGATGAATATTCACTTATGAGAACAAATGATTTTAAGTAATAGACTCTATGTTGTAATGATTTTATAATCATCAAGGACATGTTATGAGTTAAATTGAATAATGTTGTGTATTTGTGTTACTTATATTCAATGCACCTATAGAAAGGTCATTCACCTGACAATGAGGCATCAGCTGATGACTGGTGTGGACAGTATAATGTTTAATGTAATCAATTCATATGTTCTTTTAGTAATTAATTTAATCTAATAAATTCTTTCTTTTTATTAATTGTTAGAATATATGTTTCTGGAATTTGAATTCATTTAATAAAAAAAAAGTTTTAATTTTTTTTTTGAAGTACACATTGTGTTGTGTTTCATGTTCACTATATAAAGTGGGGTGGTGTTGATAATGTATCAGCTGATTATTAATAACATGGCCATGTTGACCATGTTAGACCATGGCTGTACCTGAATGACATTACTAGACTTCTCTGTTCGAGATCCCAACACCGTAAAATCAGACAGGCACTCACCACAGTACCACCTAACCTTGTAACATTTCGACAAAAAAATCAATAATTAGCCTTGTACCAAACCAGATCCTCAACCGATATATCTCCCCTTATATATATACTGGATTGCCGTTAGCAAAGTACTGGGTGCGTACACATGTTCATTACTAGCTTAAATACAAGATCTCTAAATATTGTAACGTAGCGGTTTTTGTAGAGGTTTTAGCGAGAACTTTGTATGTGGCCTATTGGGTGTTCGTCTTATTTAATTAAGCCCCAATGTTGTAAGCGCCAATCTGTAACGTAGCGGTTTTTTGATCAGAAGTTTCCGCCTCTCCGCAGTCGCCACTTATGAATTATAATGACTGAAGTTTAAAAAATAAAGTAGTTTGTAATGTTACTCAATCTAACCAGAAATCGAGAGTGTGTGATTTGGGGTCAAGTAGGGAAGTTTTTCAGCCTTATGATGAAGAGAGAGTAAGTACCGATTATTTACACTCGGTTTATGATTTCTGAAATTTTTCAAATTGTTCGCTGTGATTTAAATCAGCTGATTGTGAGACGAGTCTCCACGCATAGTTCAACCAGACTACTCTATGGCAAAATATGACCTGATGGGTCGATCTCTTCTATTTTGTGCTGAAATCTATTACAACTACCCACTACAAAAAATATAACACATTTTTATTATTCAATATCATTTTCAATAATATTTATTATTTATATTATTGTTTTTTGTTTTCCTGCCGCCAAATACAAATATCACAATCGATCTTTACTTAATTAAAACATAATATCGACTTCCTCGAGTAAACATGGAATTGTCAAAAGAAAAAAACATATATGGTTTTGTTTACCAAATTTTATACTATTTTTTAAAACATCAATCAATATATAATTCTTTTTATTTCCCCAGGGTTAAGGGTAAGTTCTTTTTGTTATGAGATGGTCAGAAATGGATAACTATACTACGCTTTACAAATACCGAAAAATATTAAAAATTTTGTTTATTTTCGTATAGTACGTAGTTCCCGGAATGTCCGTAAGAGAGCAGCGTGCGTTTGTTTTGTTAGAACATATGATTAATTTTGACTAGTTTTTTGTTCTATAAAACCATTCGGAATGAGTTTTCTTCGTTAACTATTAAACGAAATGTTTATATTACCTCTCTTCTTATAGTTCTTACTGGAATGAAGCCTTTTCTCTAGTGAGGTCCGTCTTGGGTTGTAATTTCATTACCGTCTGGCCAATATTATATCGTCAATTTCAAACATGGCGAAACTAGGCCGAATCATCAAAATGGTTTTCTTTCACTGTTTATTACGGAGTATAACAATTTAAGTAGAAATAGAAGGTAGGATTATATAATGTTCATATTGCTTTTTAATTTTGTACTAATTTTGCACTTCTCCAAAGCTTCAAAAAGGATATTTTAATAGAATTGTAGTAGCATCATTTTGTCAACTCGCCAGGTTTAATTTCCAAATTCGATTAACAATACTTGTTATTTCCGTCACTCTTAGTAACCTATAATTTTTTTATATATTTTTATTGGTTCTGCTATTTACTTTTTATTATATAGGCAGTTCGTAATTAATATAAATTTATATTTTATTTACAGAAAAATAATTCTTTTTAATTTCGGTTTCTTTCCCAATTTGGTTTACATAATAGGTTTCTGTTCATTTTCTCATAACCTTGGATATAAGTTTTTAATAGTTTTATTATCTTTAAATGAATTTATATATTATTTATCAGTCTCTCATAGTATTCCTACACTGCACTACTTCCTTCTGCCATTTCCCTCATATAGTATTATTTTAATGTTTTATTATTATTTGATATTTAAATCTTTTATGTTTGTTTTTAAAACGAACCCTGGGTTATCTTATACTATAACACAAATATTTGAAAAAATATAAAATTAACTTAGGTATTAGACTTAGTTGTATATACAATATAAATATTACAATAAATTAACAAAATACAGAATCAGTTAGTAGCATTATAGTCTACTATCATAGTTTATAATTCCTCTACTTACAGCACAATTCTGTAAGAAGTTCCTTCACTTTCACTTTTTTACCTCAATGGGTACACTATAACTCACTTGTAACTGTATATCACTCGAATTGTTTACAATGTTTAGTGATACAGATTAATTTTGGAGCTAGTTATAGGTTACCCATTTCTGACCTCTAGGTTATTACATGAATTAATTTATTGGGACCGGGTTATGTACCGTTACATAAAGTCCCCCCACTAGAACAAATTTATTTTGGTTTTACTCATTTATTAAAATAAATTGTTGATTATTTCCATTCACCTAATAGTCTTGGTTTTATCTTCATAATAGTGTTTCATTTCCGACTGATTATACACTCCCTTTATTCTATTATTGTTAATTGTTTTAATTTCATAAGTATTATTACCCTTCACTTGGGTTATGAGGTAAGGTCTAGTATAAAGTAACAGTAGCTTCCGAGCAATACCCTCTATAGAACTGGGTAGTTGTCTATTTTTGATTAGTACCTTATCTCCCATCTGGTATGTATCCAATCTTCTCTTTTTTACTTGATCCCTTCTTTGTTGAAGTTCCACTTTATGCAACACTCTGTTGTGCATTTCCACTTTGTCGAACTCTACTCTCTCTCCTGGAGGAAAATTTATCAATGAGGTAATTTCTCTTGGTGGTGGTTTATTAAACATTACCTGATAAGGGCTAGTACCGATAGTGTCATGGTATGACCAATTAAGGAAAGTCTCTGCTGGTTCGATATACTGACTCCAGTTTTTATGTTCTTGATGACAGTAAGTACGTAGAATTCTACCAACTTCCCTTAATACACGTTCAGCAGGATTGCTACTAGGATGGTACACTGATGTTTTGTAGGTTCTTATTTGCCAATTTCCCAGTTCTTCTTTCCACCTTTTTCCCCGAAATTGCGTTCCATGATCAGTTATAATTATTTCCGGTTTTCCCACCTCAGGTAGGTATTTTTTTATAATTACTTCTAGAATTTTCTTCGTTGTGGCTCTACTAATAGCGTAGAGTTTTGTATATTTCGTATAATGATCAAATAATATGATGATATATTTATATTTATGTCTTCCTCCACTTCTGGGAAAAGGTCCACAGATACCCAAGAAAGTCTTTTCAAGTTTATGATTAGATTTTATTGTAATCATTGCGCCCGTTCTCTTCTCATTATTTACTTTTACTAGCTGGCATATGTTACAGGTTTTTACTATTTCCCTTCCTCTTTTATTTATAGCTTTCACGTAACAATGTTCAGATAGAGCTTTAATAACTTTGAGTGATCCCATGTGGCCATATCTTTCATGATAATCCTGAATCAGTGCTACTTCTGTTGCTGCTGGTACATACATCTTCCAGACATGATCCTTAATGGTAGGACGAATAAAAAGGACCTCTTCATAAACACAAAAAAATTTCATTATTATAGGGTCATGTTGTAATATTCGTTCCTTAATTTTTGTTAATTTAGTGTCCCTTTGTTGATCGACCTTCATTTTATTAATCATATCTTGTAACTCTTTTGCCATCTTAAGAATGTAATATATTTTCCAATACTTTCTGGTTCTATTTCACAAGTTCCTTTTTCGAGATTAATCCGGGATAATCGGTCTGCTATGACATTCTTCTTACCTGGAATATATTCCCAGTCTAAATTATATTCTTGAAGTATTAATACCCATCTAGTAAGTCTGCCGTGGTTAAGTTTGCAATTTTTTAAAAATGAAATTGATCTATGATCAGTTCTGATGGTCACTGGGTATCCCAATATAAATGTTCGAAATTTTATACATGAGAACACAACACTCAGCAGTTCTTTTTCTGTTACTGTATAATTTCTCTCACAACTACTCAGTACTCTGCTTGCAAAACTGATAACCCCATGATTTCCTTCCTCACCTTCCTGATATAGCTCACTTCCAAGGCTAATGTTACTAGCATCACAATTTATGAAAAAACGTTTATTAAAATTTGGGTGATGTAACATGATGCTGTCAAGAAATTTATTTTTTACTATCTGGAAATTATTATCGTCACTTTCTTCCCATTTCCACTTGTTTTTCTTTGAAAGTAAACATTGAAATTTGGCTGTTACTTCTGAATAATTCTGTTGAAATTTCCTATAATAGTTGCATATCCCCAAAAAGGATTGTAATTGTTTCAAGTTTTTTGGTTTAGGAAAATCTTGAATAGCCTTTACTTTTTCAGGAGATGGTTTAATTCCAGTAGCAGATAAAATGAACCCTAAAAATGATAGTTCATGTGTGATAAATTTAGATTTATCCAGTTTTAAAGTTATATTGTGTTGCAAGAGTTTATTTAACACTGTTTCCACTCGGTTACAATGCTCCTCCCAAGTACAAGACGTAATTAATATGTCATCCACATATATGGTAGTAAACTCTAAAACTTCCTTACCTAAAATTTGGTCCATGCACTGGATGAACACGGCCACAGAATTTACCAATCCAAAAGGCAAACGCTTAAAATGGTAATTTCGTCCTTCGAATATGAAAGCAACATATTGTCTGCTGTTAGGGTGCAACTCTATTTGCCAATATCCACAGACTGCATCCCAAGTACTCATGTACTTGCATCCATAGAATTTTTTCATTATCTCTTCAATCTCACCTGGAGACGTGCGATCATTAATGAGCATTTTATTCAACTCCCGAGCATCAAGACATAGTCTGACTTGACCATCTTTCTTCGGTATAGCTACCAATGGGCTGGTATACGGAGAACTACTTATTTCAATGATGTCTTCTAATATCATTCTTTGAATTTCTTTCCTTGCTGCCTCTTTCAAAGCTTGAGCAATAGGGTATGATCGTTTATTAAAATTTACATTTTCCTTGAACTTGAGTTCACACAAGAAGTTTTTTGCTTTTCCTGGTGATTCTGAGAATACTGATTTATATTTATTATAAATTTTTATAAGTTGTTGTTTCTGTTCTATACTAATTATTTCCGGTGCCTGCCTATTCTGAAACTCAATTATTTCTTTTATCTTCTCTTGCCAAATCTTTGATTCTGTTACTTCTATGTTGTTACCTAGGGTTAACCTATTATCCTCCCTAACAAAAAATGAGCTCGGACACTGAGGGGCACTTTGGCTACCAATTATCTCAGCCGTTAACTCACCATTTTCTGTGCTCAAGGTTACTATACCCCTGGCCAGATTTATAATTGCAGTGTGTCGCCGTAGCATATCACACCCTATTAACACCCTAAACGGTAGCCCTTTTGCTACTAAAAATCCCATAGGTATTCCTATTCCATTAGTGGTAACATTCAAAGACACTTGTTTTTTGATTGTTTTATTTTGTTTCCCGGTAGCACCAACATTGTTAAATTGTTAATTGGTAAAGTAGGTATTCTCTCAGTAGTTAACTCAGTAATACGATCTAGTTCTAATTGGTCAATAATTGAAATATTGGCTCCTGTATCAATCATGGCCTCTGCTGACACTCCATTTAATTTTATTTGTATATAGACTATGTCATTGTTTGGTGATGACTCTTTAATTGCTCTTTCTTCCATTAACTCGGACTGTATATTTTTTAGAAAATTATTTCTGATAATGGCTATTGGTTGATTTAATTTAGTATTATAATTGGGTTTGTGGTAAATTCTGTGCCCTGTTGTTTCTAGCAGTGACGGGCAATCACATCTTCTCACTGCTGGTACCCGTTTCCCCTATTTACATCATTATTATTGTTTGATTCAACATTTTCATTATGTTGAATATTGCTTATCGGTCTCCTTTCTTCATCACTATCTCTGAATCTAGGTTGCTCAGCACTCATACTCCTTTGTGGACCTTCTTCTCGGTTATAAGAATCATGTCGGTAATTTTGTCGGTTATTATTAGGCCACCTTCCTCGATATCTATTATTGAAATAATTGTTATTAGCATGTACATAATTAACTCTGGGCCGATTCTCTCTTGGTGGTTCATTCCTCCGCTCTTCAGTATTCCCTGACCTCCATCTACTTCTCCTATAATAAGATTCCTGTTCATAATTTTCTAGTAGCGTTTCCATGCCTCCAATAGTTTTTACTTGTCCACTTAATCTGGCACTGATGATCTTCTCTTCGAAATGATACGCCATTTTGGTCACTAGACACTCTTCAGGTATCTTAGGCTCTAAATACTTTGCTATACACACCTTCCCCAAAAAGTAAGCAGTAGGTGTTTGTCCCACTGTACGGTCATACCTGCCATGACAGATATCGTCCCTTATAATGTTTTGTACTGACTCTGACCAGTACTTAAGTTTGAACCTTGTTTTGAAACCCCCATAATCACACACCTCGTTCCTGATTGCTGTCCACCAATTATCATTGATATTTTTGAAAGATTCGTCTAATATACCTTTTATCATATTCCATCGATTCTCCTTTGATCTGTTCAAAATTTCGTCTACTCTCCCTAAAAATTCAAGTGGGTTTCTGCGATAATCCCGAAAGTTTACACTTTCCTTACTATCTTGATAAACATGAGGACTACTGCATGCAGATCTAGAACTTATTCTATCTACATCACATTGAAAATTGGTTTGTATTTGTTGCAAACTATCTAATTTCTCTGCTTGGCTATCACACTGATTTTTTACATTCTCTACTGTTTTATGAAACTCTGAAAATTTACAGTTTAGACTGCTTTTGATACTATCTAACTGGTCATTGTTTTCTTGTCGTATGGCCACTACACGAACTTGATTATTTTGTTCTTCCTTTTCCATTCGGGCATCAATTCCTGTTTTAATTAGTTCCATCTTTTCTTCTGTTTTATCCAACCTTTGATTGGTTTCTATTACTTTCTTCTCTGCCTCTTCCTTATATTCATCTACTCTTTGGCTAAGCGTATTACTGACACGTTCAATTTTACTCTCTAGATTTTCTCTTAATTCCTTGTTGAAGTTCTCCATCTTACCCTCAATTTGTTTAAAATTCTCATTATTCTCTTCAAATTTTGCATTCATCTCTTCTCTTTGTCCTTCAACAGTTTCTTTCAGTTCATTGTATTGTTCATTCATGGTTTGTTTGATATTTCCATGAATGGTCTCTATTTTTTCATTTAATTGTTTGACTAAACTTTCCTGAATGCTATCGATTTTCTCATTGGTCTGTCTATTTTGTTCCTCCTGTTTCTTAAAATTCTCCTTATTTTCCTCATTGGTTTGCTTCAAGTTTTCCTCCTGTTTCTTAAAATTCTCCTTATTTTCCTCATTGGTTTGCTTCAAGTTTTCCTCCTGTTTCTTAAAATTCTCCTTATTTTCCTCATTGGTTTGCTTCAAGTTTTCCTCCTGTTTCTTAAAATTCTCCTTATTTTCCTCATTGGTTTGCTTCGAGTTTTCCTCCTGTTTCTTAAAATTCTCATCTATTTTATCAAACTTCTCGGCTATAAATCTCATCATGTCTTGCCAATTTGGTTCTCTCCTGGCCTCCGCTTTATCTGGTTGGTCCCCTTGGGCATCCTCTTCCACTATTTCCTTTTCCGTGCTCATAATTGCTTCAGTTCCTTCTTTATCACCTACCGGTTGTTCCATTTCACTGTCCGTGACTATTTCTATCTCTCGTTCCTGTCCACCTTCTTCCTTCTCCTTTTCTTCTGCCCTCTTCTTCGATCTGCCTCTAGTATTATGCATTTCTTGCTTTCTCATAACTGCCGACGATAATTAGATTTTTTGGTATATTAATTTATTAAATATATCAAAAATTTTTTTTCTAATTACAGCCCTTTTACGTTGAGCGCCAATCTGTAACGTGCGGTTTTTATAGAGGTTTTAGCGAGAACTTTGTATGTGGCCTATTGGGTGTTTGTCTTATTTAATTAAGCCCCAATGTTGTAAGCGCCAATCTGTAACGTAGCGGTTTTTTGATCAGAAGTTTCCGCCTCTCCGCAGTCGCCACTTATGAATTATAATGACTGAAGTTTAAAAAATAAAGTAGTTTGTAATGTTACTCAATCTAACCAGAAATCGAGAGTGTGTGATTTGGGGTCAAGTAGGGAAGTTGTTCAGCCTTATGATGAAGAGAGAGTAAGTACCGATTATTTACACTCGGTTTATGATTTCTGAAATTTTTCAAATTGTTCGCTGTGATTTAAATCAGCTGATTGTGAGACGAGTCTCCACGCATAGTTCAACCAGACTACTCTATGGCAAAATATGACCTGATGGATCGATCTCTTCTATTTTGTGCTGAAATCTATTACAACTACCCACTACAAAAAATATAACACATTTTTATTATTCAATATCATTTTCAATAATATTTATTATTTATATTATTGTTTTTTGTTTTCCTGCCACCAAATACAAATATCACAATCGATCTTTACTTAATTAAAACATAATATCGACTTCCTCGAGTAAACATGGAATTGTCAAAAGAAAAAAACATATATGGTTTTGTTTACCAAATTTTATACTATTTTTTAAAACATCAATCAATATATAATTCTTTTTATTTCCCCAGGGTTAAGGGTAAGTTCTTTTTGTTATGAGATGGTCAGAAATGGATAACTATACTACGCTTTACAAATACCGAAAAATATTAAAAATTTTGTTTATTTTCGTATAGTACGTAGTTCCCGGAATGTCCGTAAGAGAGCAGCGTGCGTTTGTTTTGTTAGAACATATGATTAATTTTGACTAGTTTTTTGTTCTATAAAACCATTCGGAATGAGTTTTCTTCGTTAACTATTAAACGAAATGTTTATATTACCTCTCTTCTTATAGTTCTTACTGGAATGAAGCCTTTTCTCTAGTGAGGTCCGTCTTGGGTTGTAATTTCATTACCGTCTGGCCAATATTATATCGTCAATTTGAAACATGGTGAAACTAGGCCGAATCATCAAAATGGTTTTCTTTCACTGTTTATTATGGAGTATAACAATTTAAGTAGAAATAGAAGGTAGGATTATATAATGTTCATATTGCTTTTTAATTTTGTACTAATTTTGCACTTCTCCAAAGCTTCAAAAAGGATATTTTAATAGAATTGTAGTAGCATCATTTTGTCAACTCGCCAGGTTTAATTTCCAAATTCGATTAACAATACTTGTTATTTCCGTCACTCTTAGTAACCCATAATTTTTTTATATATTTTTATTGGTTCTGCTATTTACTTTTTATTATATAGGCAGTTCGTAATTAATATAAATTTATATTTTATTTACAGAAAAATAATTCTTTTTAATTTCGGTTTCTTTCCCAATTTGGTTTACATAATAGGTTTCTGTTCATTTTCTCATAACCTTGGATATAAGTTTTTAATAGTTTTATTATCTTTAAATGAATTTATATATTATTTATCAGTCTCTCATAGTATTCCTACACTGCACTACTTCCTTCTGCCATTTCCCTCATATAGTATTATTTTAATGTTTTATTATTATTTGATATTTAAATCTTTTATGTTTGTTTTTAAAACGAACCCTGGGTTATCTTATACTATAACACAAATATTTGAAAAAATATAAAATTAACTTAGGTATTAGACTTAGTTGTCTATACAATATAAATATTACAATAAATTAACAAAATACAGAATCAGTTAGTAGCATTATAGTCTACTATCATAGTTTATAATTCCTCTACTTACAGCACAATTCTGTAAGAAGTTCCTTCACTTTCACTTTTTTACCTCAATGGGTACACTATAACTCACTTGTAACTGTATATCACTCGAATTGTTTACAATGTTTAGTGATACAGATTAATTTTGGAGCTAGTTATAGGTTACCCATTTCTGACCTCTAGGTTATTACATGAATTAATTTATTGGGACCGAGTTATGTACCGTTACAATATTCATATATTCACATAAACATTTCCTTTTTTACCTTTACATAAAATTCACTCCCATTTCTCAACCTTTAATTGTTTGCTTGACATTACTGTTTCAAATCAAATGAAATTGTTTAAATTTCGTTCAAGTAGTGAAATAAATTCAAGTCCATTATCAAAGATTCACGTTTAAAAGTTAATTTACATCATCTCTTTCAGTTAACCATTTTAATTGCAACTTTCCAAAATTCCAAAAAATTTTTAAATGAATTTACTTTTCCTTATAACTCCTCTTAATTTACATGTTAACAGTCATTATAAACAAAATAAGATAACCAACTTATCTCTAGCATCAACTCCATCTCCACTACATTTGGTTACAAAACATATCATATAAACACTATAAATATTTGTACCACACAAAGGCACCATAATGAACATTTGGGAAAATTTACAAATATACAAACATAAAACAAAATAATACCTGAACAAATACAAATCAATACAAAACATGACACAATTTTCAAAGCACTCAACATCGAAAATACACAAAATACTAATACACACACCACAATCACACACAATAAAACCAATTTAAAGTACCAGAAGCCAACAGGAAGTCACAATAACAACCAACCAACATACATGTACTTCACCAGAAACAAAATCCGGAAGGCTGAGGATGGGTACAAAATGGTACCCGGAACGTTCCTAATAAGGAAAGAAATATCTTGAGGTAAGTTCAATATAAAAATTAAATATTATATATATATATATATATATTTTACATTTAATATTTATAAATAAATTCACCTCAAGATATACAATTTTTTTTTAGGAACATGTTTCAGGTACCATCTTGTACCCATCCTCAGACTTATACAGTAAAACTTGTTCAAAGCGGAATCACAAGGGACCGAATTTATTTTCCAAATTGGCCAAGTTTCCGCACTATAGAAAATTACATAATGTGTAAGAGATTGTATTAAAAACATACAGCCTTACAGTACATACCTGTTTATGAGTGAAGATCGGCGGGGCTGGCTTTTGTACGTAGGTGAAACACATATGTTATTATAGTATTATATTATTATTATTATTATTTATTACAGTATTATTATTACACTACACATTACACGATTGAAATGTACAAATCATTCAGTTTTTTTTCCACAGATCCAACAAAGAAACTTGTTTCCACTTTTTTGTGATCATGTCTACTGTATACAATAGTTCAAGAAGGCTGAAAGCGTTCGAATCAATGGCAAACTGCATTACGTCACTGATGCAATGAAGGGCCTGGTCATGTGTGCGAATCTTCGTTAAAATATCTTCTCCTCCTTCTTCTTCTTCCTCCTCCTCCTCCGTACTTCTTACCGCTAGAAGAGCTGTAGCAGACTCAAAGTTGTAATGTGTGGCTAGATGGTAATCACTTCGAACAAAGTTCTCTGTATCACAGGAAAGTTCTTTTTTCTCGGCAAAGATTGAATATTGCCACTATGTTTTCACTCGCCTCTTCCAAATCATCTGCAACATCACTTTCCCCAAACCCTGCTTTACCAAAACATTTTTTTACAGTTTCTGCTTTAATTTTCTTCACTGCCAACCCGATCCAGTTCACAGCATCCAGAACTGATACAGATCTTGCTAAAGCTAAGAGCTATCAGCTTCTTCTGTATTGACAATCAAAGATTGCATCAGTAACCGTCTGTAGTGCGATTTGAATGTGTAAATAACACCCATATGCATGGGCTGTAATACACTTGTTGCATTTGCTGGGAACCAGGCGATTTTCACATTTGAAAGTGTTACATTTGGGTGGCAGGTGGCATTGTCAAGAAAAAGGATCACCTTTCGATTTCCCTTCTTCATTTTTGCATTGAACCCATTTAACCACTCTTTCATTGTAGCAGCAGTCATCCAAGCTTTTTTATTGTTTCTCCAAACCACTGGTAGATTATTAATTTTCAGGTTCTTGAAACATCTCAGTTTTGCTGCCTTTCCAATCACGAGAGGCTTTTCCATTTCTTCCACCATATTCCCACACAATAACACTGTGAGTCTTTCTTTGGACACTTTGCCCCCGGCACACTTTTCTCCCTTAACCACAAGTGATTTTGTTGGTAATGCCCGGAAAAACAATCCTGTTTCGTCTGCATTGTAAATGTTTTTAGGTTCATATGGTGAAATCAATTCTAACAGTTTTGGTTTCCACTCACTTACCACACTTTCATCCACATCCTTAGATTCCCCACAAACTTCGTTCCACACAATATTGTGCCTCTTCTTAAAACTGTCCAGCCATCCTGTAGACGCCTTAAACTGATCGTTTCTGAGAGATTTGGCTACTGCGAGAGCTTCACTTTGGAGCATTGGACCGGATATATGAATGTTTTTTGACCTTGCGTTGGTGAACCACTCCCACACTACCTCGTTGCCGGTTATCTTTGCCTTCCTTTTCATTCGACCGTTTCCTTGCAGCCACTCGTTCATTATTTTATCTTTTTGTTTAAGCGTGTTGTAGATTTGCATTTTGCCACACTTGAACCGCATCATTATTTCCCGTACTGAGAGTTTATCTTTTTCCTTAGCTTCTATGACTTTAACTTTTTTGTTTAGCGACAACGCCACATACGATTTAGCCATGATGCAAAAATGAACTGACCGGTTTATTGAAATTCCAGTTACTGAACATGGACACTGAAAAGTTTGGGCTTTTCCATGAATTGGAAAGTTCAATTCCCCCTCCTCACTCTCTCTCTCTCTCTTTCTTTCTTTGTCCCTATAACTGTTAGGCATTAAGTTAATGATCCGTAGTAAGCGTCAATTTATTGTTTACCTACCAGCTTTCTAATCCTCTTAACATTTTTCGATACAATAGAGAGGCAGGTATTTGACCTTGTTCTATGTATTCTTGCGGTATGAAGCTATTTGTCCGAACAATGACTACCTGACTACCTGACTAACATTAATTCTCAAACGAAACAGTAAAAGGTAGGGAGTGCAAAATCATTTTTACACATTTTCCGCATTATACAAGTATTTTTTAATAAATTCTTGAAATATTGCTTTCCGTTTCCGCGTTATAGAAAATAAATAACACTATAGTGCCTATTCTATACACGACTAGAGAATTTGTTCATATTGGGCAAATTTCCGCCTTGGACAAGTTTTACTGTATGTATATATATATATATATTGCAACAGATCAAACTTTATTATTCTAATAAGGATATTGTGAGTGTGTAAAAATCGATACAAGTCTATTATGGAGGAGGTGAAAAATTATTTATTGTATACAAATATTGTTTATAAAGATGTATAATGTATTTTAAATAGTCATGTATTGATAATATATTTAATTGTGTATTGTTCGATAATATAAATCGATTTTACTTGTTTGCTGCAACGTCCTCCTCTCGTCTCGTCGGTCCCGTCTTGGCGTCCTCTTCTTCCAGTCATCCTCTTCTACAGCTTCACTTCTTCCTGGTGTCCTCTTCATCCTGGCATCCTCTTCGTCTCGTCGTCTTCTTCTACAGCTTCTACAGCAAGCGGCTCCAGCGGCGATATTTCACAGAGTCTCATAGTTATGTTTGACTGCTTCCACGATTGATTAGTTTCGTGATAAATTGTTCACTCACAATGATTTAAATTTCATTCATTCAGTTTATTATTAATTTATATTTTATAATTTCTTAATCTCAGGATTTATCTGGTATTTACTAATGCGGTGCGTTTAATGAACACCTTCCACGATATCTTGTAGTGTCTTTAAGTTCCCTAAGCGGATATCTTAACTTACACGAAACAGCACTGTATTATATTTTAAATTTTATCTAATTATTTACCCTCTCGGTTCTTATCGCAAAACTTCGTTAAGAATTTCAAGGTTTATTGTTTATTTTATATAAGATATTCCTCTATTCCTTCTTGGTTCTTACCGCAAAACTTCGTTAAGAATTTTAAGGTTTATGGTTTATTTTATATAAGATATATTTACGTTTGTAAGAGAACAACTCTCTTACCCGGACACAACTTCCCCTAGCAACGTCGACAGACAGACTGTCTCCATCCTAGCTCTGCAACGTATGAATCTCACTGAATTTGGTGTATTTTGATAGGCCAAGCCCAAGTCACATGATTGATGGAACGACCAGATACACAAATTTCATGAAAAACTTTGTATAATTTTGCATAGTCCTGCATGGAAATTATCTACAATTTTTATTGCCCTATCATTGATAAGAGTTACACCTGAGTTTTACTTTACTTAAAAAACCATATTTCTAAAATAGATACAAACCTCAGAGTATACACAAATCAAATCTATTTACTTAAATAATTCCTTGTCAAATTTTCATGTAAATCGGTTAACTACCACTGCCGCAATAGCGATCGCAGATTATCACACCCGCACACACGCACCAATTCATACAAAAAATACATGACAATATAGTACATCTTTTTATGAAGAGTTTGGTGTAACCTATATGCTTATCAATTTTTAAATACAAAACTTATGACTAAAAGACAAAATATTACACAAAACAAATTTAAACAAAAAAATGCTCGTAATTCATGTACTCTGATATATACAGCATATCTTATCATCCTGTGTTCTGTTGCAATATATAGGCCTATATGTAATTTTTTAACTGATAACTGATATGGCTTACAAACTCATAGTCCTAAATTTGCAGAAGATGTTATTCTGTCAAATTATTAAAGATACTGAGTTGGACACCCAACTCTCATAATTTGATACCCAAAATAGATTTTTACAATTTTCTCAAAATTCTGATTTTCAATTTTGGCCCATGGTGTACCTACAGTTAAAAAAGAAAACGTCAAAGTAAATAATACACTCATAGTTGGTTTAAAATCCCCTTTAGTTTGATCCTCTGACACTCGACATAATTTTTTTTTAAATTTTGGCCCCTTATTTGGGCTCTGGTATCATAAAATTCGTAAATGTCCAGATCTGAACGCTGTATTCAGATTCAGGTTAAAATTATAATAAATTTCATACACTGTGGTTTTTTGCAACTTTTTTATCCCTCCTGACACATATTTATGGGTAATCAATCTCAATAATAATTGAAATTTCGGGTCTGTGGGAGAAAGATGTATGAATACCTGTGCTAAGTTTTATGAAAACTGATTGAAACCGATCAAAAGTCCGTGTGATATATCCCCATATACACAGCCAGACAAATTCAAAAATATTCACTTACCTCAATATCAGATAATGGAACACCTTGACTACATGGACTACATGGACCCAATATAAATATAGCGACGTTCTGAAAAAGTGAATAATTTGCGTCCCGTGTGGAGACCTGCACCGCTTGTTCACCGTTCATCCCACAAACCAGAAAGTCTTCCTGCAAAATTAATTTTAATGAATAGTTTCTTAGCATGCAAATGTAATAAACCAAAAAAAGATCTACTTAACGACAAATTCACTGTAATACTTGTTAACTATAACAATTATAACATGTTCTACATTTCCTATGTTGTTAAAAGGTCCAGAACTCACAGACAATTTCAGAGAAAAATACCATGGCTGTTAAATAAGTATTGAATGAGAACTAAGATAGTATTACGATGGTTTCACTGATCGTCGTATGGTACAGTGGAAAACAAATACAGACACCAATGAAGTCAGTCACTAATAACCAGCTTTAATTAATCACAAATAATAATTTGTAAACAACTTGTACAATAATTCCATTTAAATTTGTCCATACGCTATAATAATGTCAAATAATAGAGTTCCACGCTAATTATAACACAATAACACTTCTCACCATACTTTGACAAACACTCGATCCGCACTAAGGAAATCGTTCACTGTCAACTGATTGACAAAACCAGCTGCTGTGGTTTATATAGGTCATGCAAGTGTTCTAGAATAAACTTTCCATCCTTAGTGCCAGCTAATGCGTATTTCAAGTGTGCTCTAGAAGAATCAGGAACATACTTTAGTACGGCCTTGACTGAGGCCACACCTGCTCGACTAAGGGAGGGGTGGAGGAGGACTCTCTTGGCTGTTCGATAGGGTTCCTTAATTCCGTAACAATAGCTACAAATGATAGTACTTTAGAACAAGTGAGCTGTTTTAAATATTTTGGATGCGAAGTTAGCTCAGAGTTTGAAGTGATATAAAAGATGAGATAACAAAATTTAGGAATATTTATGGAAAGATTCATATAAATCTTAGAAATAAAACAAGATAGCACAAAAATTAAATTTATAGCAATACCTACCTATGTTAACGTATGTGAGTGAGGTGTGGGGTGGTCGAGTGAGGAATGCAACAAGATTCAGAGTGCTGAAATGCAGTCTCTTTACAGTACTTTAAAGTATTCATTGCAAGATAAAAGAAGGTGTACACTGTACAGTGCTGCGTTCTGTATAATGAGACAGTAATATTAACGGACGCAGGTTAATCAGTTTCAAGTCAGTGACCTAATAACATAGTTTGTCATACGTTCCATTACAGATCACTAATAGTTATTGTTCAATTTGTGTCAGATCATTATTGTAAATGTAAAATATTCATTCAGTGTTTTGGTTTCTTGATGCGGTTTCATTCAATGCTTATTTAAATAATTTTCACGCAACCTGTGATTTTTACTAGCAACCCTTTAACATCATTTTATTTTATTACTTTACAGTCCACTACTGTGCAAACAGAAGGAATGAGGGGATAAGAGCAGAACTACAAGTCAAAGATATAAATACAATCAGTACAAATTATAGAAGACAAGCTGTGATCACTTGTAAAGGATGACAGAGTATTGATTGTCATAAGCCACTGGTAGAAGAGATGTGTATTGTCTGAGGATGAGATGGGACCGGATCAGGTTTATATAACCTAGCCCTTGAAGTGAAGGAAAAGATCAGTTTACACGATATTTAATGAATTATGACTTTAAAAACTCCCTTTCTCTCTCTCTTTCACACACGCACGCATACACACGCTTACCACTGGTAAAGGTCGTCCACGTTTAAGTGACTTCGTGATCCAATCAAATGACACCACCGGCTTATGTAACACAATTGCTTTGAAGTATTTCACAGTTGGCCAAACTCTGTTCCCATGGAATGGTTTCATAATGAGATGTGTTGTGTTCATTGTGACCGACGATGACTTTCTATCGAAGACGCCATTGAAACGTTGAATAAAAGTATAAATACTCTCATAGTCTTCACGTTCGTTTATGTTTGAAGTCACCAAATTAAAATAAACATCGCAGCTTCTGTAAAACAAACAAACATTGAAACCAATAAGTAAAGAATACATAGGCTTTCACGTCAAGAATCTGATTGATTAAAAATGTCAAGGCAGTTAGGCCATGATCTAAATACATAAAATTAGCATTCTTCACTCCATGGATTAGGCCCTACTTGACCTGTTCTCAAACCTATCTCCTCCTCGGTCTACCAACATCCGTTTCATATTAGTGTCCCATTAGTGTCATATACCAACATCAGTCTCCCATTAGTTTCATATTTCAAGGCTGCCACTGGTAATTGATTATTTTGCAAGTGATCCAAGTGTTGCCACCATCTCGTCTTATTGTCTTTAATCTCACTGTCCAGAGATTCAATTTTTAGTTCTTATTTAACACATTCCAGTCAGTGCCCGAGTCCAGCTCGACCGGGCAGTTTATTGGCAGCACACGACGCTCGGCTGTCACTTGAGCGTACGTTTACAGGGTTATAACTTCTTTCGCTCGAGCTGTATTCGATTGCCGTTTTCACCATTTGAAAAATCGATTCTTTCATTAGTTCCAAAAAAATTCACTATGAGCAGCACCGAAGTGAATGTTTGTGGCAACAAAATTTGTGAAGCCTTGCCATAACCTCCCTAGTTGATGTTATACGTGAAAATGGCTGCTTGTCATGTGCTGGAGTATCTCACTGAATCACAAATTATTGAGTACTTTATGAATGATAGTGGTTTAGAAATTAGTTACAATGAAGATAATGGCCTGAGTTATGAACCAGAAGACAGTATTTCTGGTAATTAGCTTTATCTTTTTTTTTTGAAAAAATGGTTGAAACTTTTGTAACAAAACGTAACCTTTAGTTTTGTTTACGTTTGTAAATGATTGAATTTTATTGTTTTTTTTTATTTTAACAACCACATTTTTATTTTTTAACTTTATTAGATTTTTGTTTAATTATTATGTTTAATTATTATATTGGTATTCACTACCTACTATGTTAATATTAGGAGATACTAAATGTTAGAGAATAAATGTTTGTTGTATTTAAAGAATGTTAATTTATGTCAGAATTTTGTTAAGGAAGGAAAGGCAATATATTAATTCAAATGTCCTATAAATAGTGACACAGAAAATATAATAATAATAATGTGAAGTAATTATAATATTGATAGGAAAAATGAAAACTGATAATCAAGCCAAATTCAACGTTGACCCTGTAATCAAATCAGAGGAGATAAATTAGTGAAAACCTGTACCAAATTAAGATAAATTATTCCTTTCAGCATGCAAATACTTTATTATAATTATCACAACAACCTGTAATAGTAATTAAGAAAGTCAGAGGATAAAATTTACTTAAATAGTGATTGTACAAGATAAGGCCTAGACAATAAACCAAGTACAGTAAAGCCCCGATTATCCGCGGTGCGGATTATCCGCGAGTGCCACGAAAAATATTTTCAATTACGAACGTAAAAAAACCAATTTTAATCCAAGCCAACAACAGTGAAAATACAATAGGCCCTACAGTGCGAAGGTCGAAAATTTCTGACAGGTTTATTGTGCATCGTAATCCTATAGGCCTTCTCGGAATTTTGTTTTGGCTCTTGCTCTTTTGTTTTGGTCAAGTTCACTAACCTTCCCCCTCTTCGTACATATTCTCTCGGTCTGCCAGTGGTGTCAGTTGTCAGTAAGCGTGCTTAGTGATCAGTCGTGATCAGTTCGTTAGTTCCTGAAATTAATAATGGCTGAAAAACGAAAGAAGGTTGTGTTAACGATTGCACAAAAACTTGAAATGATTTCTAAAATAGAAAATGGCGCTACAAGGAAGCACATGTGTTTGAATTACGGGATCGGGGAAACAACAGTGCGAGACGTTTTAAAGAAAAAAGACAAACTGTTAGCCTTTGCATCAGTGTCGGACAGTGCTTCTGGGATGAAACAACGAAAAACAATGAAGAAATCCACCTATAATGAACTTGACTCGGTATTAGCAGAATGGTTAGCTCAGGTGCAAAGTGAGGTCACCCCCATGTCTGGTCCTACCATTGCAGCTAAAGCAAAAATCTTTTTTGATTTGTTAGGCCTGGAAGGAAATTTTGATGCGTCGTCCGGTTGGTTACATCGTTTTAAGAAATGTCATGGAATTAGAGAGATTGGTATACATGGAGAGAAGCTGAGTGGTGATCAACAAGCAGCTGATGATTTTCAACGTGATTTTGAAGAGTTTGTGTTATCTGTCATATGAACAAATTTATAACGCTGATGAATCAGGGCTTTTTTGGAAGTGTCTTCCCACTCGTACTTTAGTATTTGAAAGTGAACATCAAGCGGCAGGTCACAAAAGTAGCAAGGAAAGAATTACAATCTTGCCATGCAGCAACGCTGTGGGTAGTCACAAACTTAGGCTTCTTGTAATCGGTAAATCTAAGAAACCGAGGTCTTTTAAGGGGACAAGAGCAGAAAATTTACCAGTTGATTATTTCATCCAAAAAAAAGGTTGGATGAACCAGCAGATTTTTCAAGAATGGTTTGAAAACATTTTTGTGCTCAAGTATGTACACATCTTGACTCAAAAAATTTGCCAAAGAAGGCTGTTTTGTTAATTGACAACGCGCCTTCACACCCAGCTACATGTGTGCTTAAATCGTCTGACGGGCAAATCTTCGCAAAGTTTTTGCCCCCAAATGTTACTGCGCTGATACAACATATGGACCAGGGACTCATTGCAACCATGAAGAGAACATACAGAACAAAGTTGTTACTGTCAAAAATCGAAGAAGGCTGCGATCTCAAAGAATTTTGGAAGAATTATACAATTTTGGATAGCATTTACGATATTGCGTCTGCATGGGATTACATCAAACCCTCAACCCTTGTTAAATCATGGAGAAAACTCTTTCCGAGTATCGAAACAAATGTCAACCAAAACATTTGTGAAGAAGAGAATGAAGTCATGCCGACCACTACACTTGTTGACCTACTGACATCCGTTCCGGGAGGTGAGAATGTCGACGAAGAGATCATAGAAGAGTGGCTGGAATGCGACGCAAGTGAGCCGGGGTTTGAACGACTGACTGACGTAGAGATAACAAACAAAGCAATGGGAGTGAACGAGAACGAAGAAGAACAAAGTGAAAGTGAAGAAGACGAGGCGCCTGTGCGGATGACACACGAAACTGTTTTGCAGCATGTAGACGGATTGCTTCAATATTTAGAGGAACAAGACGATGACGCACATCTGGCAGAAAAGCTCATGTTAAGGAAAGTACAATCTAGAATAAAGAAAAGGTGTTTCCAAAGCAAGAAGCAAAAACGAGTGACTGATTTTTTAAAAAAGGCGTAACTGAACACTTTTTGTTAACAGTACAGTATTGTTTTTTGTTTACTGTTCTTTATTTTAGTGATTTAGACGTAGAGCAAAGGTTTCTGCTGTACTGTACATATTTTAAAAGTTTTACATATTATGTTTTTTGTACAATAAAACAATAGTTTTTATGCTGAAATATTTTTTTTCGTGTTCACACCTCATTTTTAGTCTTTTTTTGGGTTATCCGCGATTTTCACTATCCGTGGTGCCCTTGCCACCCAATTCCACGGATAATAGGGGCTTTACTGTATAAGTGAAATGTAAATAAATCAGTAAATGTTTAGTATAATGACAAAGTAATGAAGGCAAATTATAATGATTTAATTAGGGATCTTATTTGAGGACAATGGTAACATGAAACACAGTGTAAACCATTTAATGGGTAATTATGTGAATCATGATAAGGCCTAGAAGTAAATTTCAATTCAGAACAAAATGTGTTAAACCATATAGGATGATTATTAGCCCAGTAACGTAATCAGTATACCCAGTAAGATAAGGAGCAGTAAGGAAGTACAACCATAGACAAATTAATTAAAATAAAAATCTCAAAGGGACCAAAACATATTTTAAGGACTGAACACTCTATCAGAGTCAAACAAAATAACTAAAAGAACATAAACTATAATAGTAATACCAAAAATTAGAAAACCACATAAACAAGTCAGAGAATACAATACCAGTAGAATGAAATCATGTAAATCTAGATATAAATAAAATATTGTGTAATTAAGGGGAACGCCCCAAACCAGTTTTGAAAGGACAGTAAAAGACTGTAATCAGGCTAAGACCTTAATTTGTTTATTTGTTTAATTATTATATTGGTATTCACTACCTACTATGTTAATATTAGGAGATACTAAATGTTAGAGAATAAATGTTTGTTGTATTTAAAGAATGTTAATTTATGTCAGAATTTTGTTAAGGAAGGAAAGGCAATATATTAATTCAAATGTCCTATAAATAGTGACACAGAAAAAATAATAATAATAATAATAATGTGAAATAATTATAATATTGATACGAAAAATGAAAATTGATAATCAAGCCAAATTCAACTTTGACTCTGTAATCAAATCAGAGGAGATAAATTAGTGAAAACCTGGACCAAATTAAGATAAATTATTCCTTCTTCTTCTTCTTATGGTGATACTTCGGAATTCATTCCATCAAGTTTCTGGGCAGACCAGTAGAGAGCTGCAAGGTCTCTGTTTGATTGTTGATTTTTGTCGAGTCGTGAGCACACTAATAGGTGTTCTTCGTCCATCCTGCTATTCGGTTCATGACAAACAGTGCATGTTGCTGTGGGATAAATGTGTATCATCTCGAGGTGGGCGGCTAGGCAGTCGTGTCCCGTTGCTAGTCTGAAGAGGGCTACTGCTTCTTTTCTTGGTTTAGATTTGTTAACAGCCCAGAGCTCATTCACTTTTTCCCATTTCCTTCCGGCTGCCTTTTGTTTTGTTTCTTTTTCCTAATCTTCCAGGGTGCTTTTGTTGATAATTTTCTTTGCAGCCTGCACTGAAAGGGGTCTATTTGCCATTGGGAGGGTGGTTCCTTTTTTGGCCAGGTCATCTGCCTTCTCATTGCCGTCTATTCCGACGTGCGCTGGTATCCACTGGAATACTACCGTTTTCTTCATGCCCTCTAGATGTTTGATCATTGATTTTATGTCTTTAATTCGGGGAGATAGCCTCTTCTTGTTGGATTTTAATGCTTGGATTGCTGCTTGGGAGTCGACCAGAATAACAGCCTTGCTGAACGCGTTTATTCTGTAAAGTAAGTTTTTCAGGGCTAGATATATAGCTTCCACCTCGCCATCAAAATTAGTATTGTGTCGTCCAACTGCGGCATACTGAGAAAAGAGTTCGGAATACACTCCGGCTCCTGCCCCTGTTCCATCTTTCTGGGATCCGTCCGTGAAGACTCTCAGCCATTCGTTTTCCGGGTACTCTTCACTAAGCATGTTAAGTGCTGAACACTTGAGCATGTCTGGTATGTCCGTCTTCTTGCTTAGTTTTTCGGGTAGGTTCATTTGGGCTTCCACTTCTCGGTATTGTAAGGGGTCAAGCGGCAGTGTAGCTTCCTCGAAGGTGTTCGATGGCAATTTCTCGCGCAAAACTCTTGTACTGACATCCAGCGGCGTTTTCTGCGATTTTGGCCTGGTATTATTCTGTGGGCATATTGAGATCCATTTTGCCTTTTGGGACGTCTCCATTTTCACGAGGCTCGCTGCAGCTAGTTTTTCTATTTTTTTTTACGATGGGGGGGGTTCTTCATGTAGAGTTGTAGTGCTGTTATTGAGGTAGTCTTCACCCCGCCTGATATAAGTTCTACTATAGTGATATAACTTCACTGCGCGCGTTCTAGACGTTCTAGTCTCGATTTATTTGCTGTTGCAACCACTTCGCTCCCATAAGTGATGATAGGTTTGACATAAGTGTTGTAAGTTATATTAAGCGAATCTTGGTTGCATCCCCACTTTGCTCCGGCTAGTCTTTTCATCAACCCAATTCTCTTGTTTGCTTTTTGCGATGTTTTGTTTACTTCATCTTCCCATGTAAGCCTGTTATCTAGTATCACTCCAAGATATTTCGTGCTATCACTCTTTGTCAGTGGGTCATTGCCAATTTTTATGTTAAAGTCAGGGTTGGCATGCTTGAGACTGAAGTTTTGGTAAATAGTTTTTGTTTTGCTGATGATCATATTATTTTCTCTAGCCCAGCTTTCTAGGACTTCGAGCACCTCATTGATTTTGTTTTCTAGCTTTTCCTTTTGTTTCTTGTCTGTGTTTTTTTCCGCTGCCCACAGTACCACGTCGTCCGCAAACATGCTGACCTCGATTCCTGGGATGGTTTGTAACTTCTTCGGCAAATCGTTGATATAAACGTTGAAGAGGGTTGTGCTGGATGCTGCACCTTGCGGCAGGCCGACTTTGGACTGTTTGAAACGTGACTCGTGTCCTTCCCATCTTGTTTTAACCCATCTTTGTTGTAGGAATCTTTTGTACCAATTCACCATACGTCTTCTTACATTGTATGATTTCAGTTTGGCAATTAGTTTTTCCCTCCAGACTGTATCGTATGCTCCCTTGAAGTCTACAAAAACCGCTAACGTACTCTTCTTCTTGTGGAATCCATCTTTCACGCTTTGTACTAGTCTGGTCAATGCGTTTGAGGTTGACATATTGGTCCGAAATCCTGCCTGTTCTTCCGTTAGTTGGTTTTGATTTTCTAGATACCAATGTAGTCTTTCTGTAACCATCTTTTCCATGATTTTAGCCAGGATTGGAGTCAAAGCAATCGGTCTGTAGGACTCTATTTCGTTGGGATGTTTTCCAGGCTTCAGGAGTGGTATGACTACAGCTTTTGTCCAGTCTGCCGGTAGTGTGAGCTCATCGTTCACCCAAAAATCATTATAAATATCCAGGAGCATCTGTTTCGCTGCTGGCCCGAGGTTTTTCACCATTTCCGGAAATATTTGGCCATCCCATGGTTGTTTTTCATATTTCTGATGGCTTCATTTAACTCCTGAATGCTGAATGCCTTTTCAAACATTCTGTCCAGGTGAGTGTTCCCCATTGGAGCTGCTCTTTCATTTCTTAGTTTGTGTTCTATCTTTTTCAGTTCTCCTGCAATAGTATATTGACTTTGGTACATAATATTGAATTTTTTAGCTATTATCTTACCATCGGTTTCTATCCTGCCGTTAACATTCATTGGATGACTCCGTCTCTCAGGGTATTTATCATTGAGAGTATTCAGGAATTTGTGTTTTTTGAGCATCTCTTCTATAATCTATCGATCCTATGAATTTATTCCACGTTTCTCTTTTTGTTTCATTTATCCGCCTCTTGAGTACTGCACTTTCTTTTCTCCACTTGACGACATCGTTTCTTCTCTCTTCGTCGCTTTTCCCCTGTGAACGTTCAGCTTCTTTTTTTGCATTATCCCTCTTTATCTGTTGCTCATTTAATTCCTTATTCCAGAAGGGTTTGTATCGATATACTTTCCCCCGAGGGATGCTGTCTTTGGGGCTTTTCTTCATAATTTCACAGAATTTTTTGAGTTTATTATACGGCGTATCCCTAGATTCCATTTCTAGAGCTTTCTCATCCACTAATCTTTTGTACTTTTCCCAGTTTGCCTTCTTGAAATTCCACCTGGCTTTAACTTTTGGTTTCTTCTTTATTTCATTTTTTATCACAACTTTGGTAACTGTCATACGATGCCCACTTCCAGGGTCTCCTATAACTTTTCTATTGCACTTTTCGGCTATATTTGACGAAGCCATACCCAGGTCTGGATTGGTGGTGTTTCCCGAGTAGTGTATGAACGTATTTGGCTGGTTAGGGTCAAAGAGTAGAGTCCAATTGGTGCTATTGAGGTGGTCTTCTACAGTTCTTCCAACTGCATTGAAGTAGTTGTATCCCCAGGTTGGAGAGGCAGCATTAAAATCACCAATCATCAGCGAGTTCCTTTCACAGTCAATTATGTCTAAATTTAGGTTAGTGTTGTTTAGAGGGCTGTATATTCCGTAGATCTTCACCTGTGTCTTATTTATCCAGCTCTTGAGTTTTACAATTTCGCTGTAGTCCGTTGGGTTCATCTCTTTTATTATTTCAAATTCAGTCGGTAATTGGTTTCTAACAGCACAATATATACCACTCGCAACTTGTCTGTTTTTGTATAGAGTCTGCACATTATACCCTTTCATTTGGTATCTCTTAATGTTCTCCTCGGTTACATTTGCTTCGTTAACTATCAGAATGTCTACCCTCTCCTCCTCCATAACTTTCTTCAGTTCCACCATCTTTGAGGTTGACAACCCCCCCCCCCGCATTCCACTGAAGTATTTTCAGTTCTTCTAAGTTTGCCCTAAAATGGGCAAATGATACAGTTTGATTTGCCCTGAAAAGGGCAGTTTGGTTTCTTCTAGCAGCTCTGGTCGCCATTTCGCCGTCGCCGTCGCCGTCACTCATTTAGCACCACCCAGGAGGCACGTGTGGATTATGTTTTTCCACGGACGCGACCCCCCAAATTGCCATTGCCCCCCCCAAATTATTCCTTTTAGCATGCAAATACTTTATTATAATTATCACAACAACCTGTAATAGTAATTAAGAAAGTCATAGGATAAAATTGACTTAAACAGTGATTGTACAAGATAAGGCCTAGATAATAAACCAAGTATAAGTAAAATGTAAATAAATCAGTAAATGTTTAGTATAATGACAAAGTAATGAAGGCAAATTATAATGATTTAATTAGGGATCTTATTTGAGGACAATGGTAACATGAAACACAGTGTAAACCATTTAATGGGTAATTATGTGAATCATGATAAGGCCTAGAAGTAAATTTCAAGGAATGTAATTTTTGAGTTTAATTCAAACCAAAAGAGGTCATGTTTAATATTAACTTGTATAAAATCAAAGCAGGAATATAGTTATGTAATTAAACTTCATAAAAATACTAAATAACTAAATTATAGCCAGTAAAATATAAATTGTCATTTATTTCCATAAAATCGAATTGGTAAGAAAGCAAACAGCTGATTGGGAACAATGAAAAATGCAACCAAAATCTTACAGGATTTTCTATATGAAGAAACAAATATAATTAGTTGATTGTTAGACTCCAAGCAGAACGGACGTGTTAGAGTATTGAGAAAGAAATCTGAATTAAAAAATTTTAACTAACGAAAACCAAGATGTACTATGGAAATATGAAAGAATGAAGTACATTCAGTAAATCAGCGAATCCAATTTAATTAATCATTGGAAGAATAAAACATATTTAAAACACACTACACTAACTACCTGAACGAACGACTATGAGGGAATTATAAATCTAACCTAATCTATGAACAGCAACTGATTTGACGAAACCGTTCCACACTACACACGTATTACCGAACGAAATCCCGTGGAGGATGAAAATCAAACACCACAACTTGAAAATCGTACAATAACTACATCGCAGAAGAGGAATTTATCAACTACTGCACTTTATTGAAGTAAAATCTCAGAGAAAAATTCTAAGCTTGGGACAACGCATGGAGGCAGCCATCTTTTAATTGCAACTAGCAGAGACCGGAACAAGAAGGAGACAGCGTGACGTCAGAATTGGCAGACTGTGGTTCGAATTCATTTTTAATAATATCTACTATATTTTTTAATAATTATATGTTAATGAATAAGTTTTTTCTAATTGTAAGTATTGAATTCTCTAACTTACCTTTCCTGACTATTTCGACAGTTCAAAGAATCTATGTTAAATAATAATTTAATTTGAAATAATTTTGGAATATGTATTAATCGACCTGAGATACAGTCTCGACTCCGACTCGAATTAGTCGACGCACGTCGAATAATTGCATTGATCATAATAAACATAATTATTTGTTTTAAATTGTCGTTTTATTGATTAGTTAAGAACTAAATTAAAATACATTAATTCTTAATTTATAAACGAGGACTTCTGAGGGAAAAAGATGAGCAGAAGAAGAAATAAAGACACAGAATTGACCGCGACCTCCAATCGATTTGGCTACGACAATCTATTTAACGCGGTGAAACAAATATTTCTTCAAGAAGTCATACACAATTACTAATTATTATTTTAATTAATTGAATAATAATAATAAAAAACAACAAAAACACTTAACATAATTAGATAATAAAATAAAATAAATTAAATTAATAAAATAATATATATAAATAAATAAAATAAAAAATAAAATTTTATTAAACAATTATTATACTCATTTAAAAATAACTTCATTCATTTACAAATTGCCGCACAAACGTGGGGCTTACCATTAAAACCACATATAATTGTAAATAACTTTGTTTATTTACAATATGTAAAGGCCGATTCACAGAAAACGTATGAATTATACCAAAAAAACCCAGTCCACAGTGGGATAAATTTGTACAAAACGCCAGACCTGAAAGTGTTAAGTCTCCATTCCTCTTCTTTATACAGAAGAAAAAAAAAGCCTGAGTGCTTCTTAACACTTTGACGCCGATAGACGTCAGTTGATGTCCTTTGCAAACTTCCAAGTCAATTGACGTCCTGCAGTTTCAACGTGTTTTTGCATGATTCCATTTGTCTAAAGACGTCTTTGGAACTGTTTTGAAACAATGTGAGGCCTTGTAGAACCCAAATCATAAATCATCCGCTAGATCGCACATGCGTTCACTTTCGTAGGTACAGTTTACATAACACAGCGTGTGGCAAACTGTTCTCTTTAGTTGGCTAACACCACTTACATGTCAAAATGTCGGACAAGCGTTTCTTGACCACAAATGAAATGTATTTGACGAATCATTGTATAATATATTGTTTAATCTATTTCTAACAAATGACATTAAAATTGTGAGTTTCTAGTAACAACATGTGTTTGGCCAAAACATGGCCAACATGTGTCTTTTTTCTTCCAAAACATCACTTTTTTGAAAAGCAATTTTAGAGAAAATAACCAACACAATGACATACAGTATACACCATTTTAAAGAAGACACTTAAATCTTCATAAAAATATAGGTAGCATACATTTCTACCATACAGTTTAGATATATATATGCTAGAGCATTTTAAATATATGCAAAAATGACCCGGAATGGGCGAAGGACCACTACGTTAAGGGCCCAGCGTCAAAGTGTTAAAAATTTCATTTCAGCCACTTGAATTTTTTTTCTTCTTTTTTACCAAGAGTCCATATTTTACTGGTATAGAGGAACGCTAGGATAGCCATTGTTTTATATCAGTCTCATTTTATTTTTTAAGTATCTATGGATCGTTCCACAGATACCTCTGAACATTGCTAACCTGGCTTCCCAATCAGTGTCACTTTTGTATGAGATGTGACATACCAGGTAATTAAAATGACTAGTCTGATTTAAAATTTGATTGTCTATAACAATTTTTTGTTCTAATTGTATGTTCACCTTTAAATGTCATAGTTTGTGACTTTGGACCAGACTTTTATCCCATAATCTCGTAGGATGTAATTAAGTGTAAATATCGCCTTTTGTAACTGGTCTTCTGTTTTCTGTATTATTGCACAATCATCTGCATAGAACAAATGCATCTTTCTTTGAAGTGATATTCCTTGGCCAACGTTTGCATTCCATAACCAAAATATATCATCTATTTATTTGTTAAAAAGTGTTGGTAAAATGGGGCACCCTCGTCTTAACACCTTTTATTTGTATGAATGTCTTCCATTAGTCTACCAGTCAAATCTGTGACAACAGTTGTCTTGTAGTAGAGTCTCTTACTCACGCTAATCAATTGAGTAGCAAAACCTCATCTTTCCATTATGCTCCAGAGTAGCAAATGTTCAACATTGTCGAAAGCTTTCAATATATCTATGAACACTAGACATGTTCTAAGTTCAAAACTCTCCTTTTCTCAATATAAAATTAGAATTATTAATTTTTTTTTTAATAGAGGGGGAAAATTCTTTATGCACCGTCAGAGGCCGTACTTCCTCTGGTGTGTGGGACTCTCACCCACTAAAAAACCCACCTCTAATTCAGGCATTTATATCCATTCTGGAACCACTTAGCGTATTACTTCAGGATGGAGCCCATTGTGCCCTTATCAGACTCCTTCTAGATGTTCCTAATCTTCTATTGCCCATTGAGTGTTATTATTATTACTGTGAACAGAAATCATAATAATAGGGCTAATACACTCTTAATAAACTTAACAACAGCTCCAGACACTTCAGCAGTGTACACAATGGCCTTCTTCAGTGGCGCAGAGAAAAAAGTTAATTAGTCCCTCGTAAGATTAAGGAGAATGTCATATGCCAATATGCTAGACTAGGAAGTCTAGTGGGACTTATTAACTGTTTTCGTACGCCACTGAAGAAGGTCATTGTGGGTACAGCCAAAACGTCTGGTTACAGTCAAGTTTGTTGTTTTTAAGATCATCAACAGCTCATTGACTGTTGTTATTGTGATTTCTATCCTAAATAATAAGAATAATAATAATAACAACTCTATATTTTCTTCTTCTTTAGTTTTTGGATATATATATTTCAGGATTGAACTTCTTCTGAGTGCTCTCCCACACATAAAAAAATGGCTTTTGTGGTCAGGATGTTAGAAGCCCAAATAAGTTGATACTCTCACACACACTCTCTCTCTCTCTCTCTCTCTCTCTCTCTCTCTCTCTCTCTCTCTCTCTCTGTAAAGACACTGAGGATATGCCTCATTACAGTATAGACAAAACATTTGGTTTTAACAGAAACAAAACAACATGTGTTAAACTGAAAAACAGTGTTATAGGCGCAGCAGTCGTTCCTGAACAGTACGCTGCACCGACCCAATGCATGAATTACCCCCCCCCCTGTACAAGTTATTAAGTTATCTAGAGAGAAGAGAGGGGAGATGACACGATAACAGTTCACTGTCTCACTTCCATATTATCTCTCTGTCACACACACGCTTCCAGTGGTCTCGCCAGTCTTGTTGCAGCCGAAGTTCATGCTATGAAACACTGTACAAGACTGTTGTGCACATGTGCGAAATAAGCGAAAATTTTGTTAGCCTCATAACAAGGTACACTGTGCATCTCTAAGCCACTGTTCAATTTCTATCATCTGTAGTTACATACTGTAACAGGTAGTGTAACATTGTTTTTTATATAAGCTTACAATACCCTCTTAAAATCCTCTCAAGGGGCCCCTAGGTAAGACGCATCCCAGTTTAAGAACTGCTGTGCTAAATGAAACCACTTTGATCTTTTTTAGTTCTTCTTTGAAAATTCAGATGTGAAATTCTGTGTGTGTGAAACAAGAATTTCAATCTTTGCAAATTTCCATGTTTATTAAACTGGAAGCAGGAATCTCAGTTTATCAAACACATAAAAAGTAAATCAGTGAACGCTATTGTCCATTGTTTTTCAAATTCAAACACAAATTATTCCATCACCGTTACGTAATTTAAAGTTATATAAACTTCACTTACCCTGTGGTATTCAAAGGCACCACTTCCACCACTTCGATGATATCATCGTCTTCATCAGATAATTCCTAAAATATAACATAATTTTAAAAAAGAATTACAACATTCTTAACACACACACACACACACACACACACACACACACACACACACAGATATTTCATTACCTCTTATTAGCATTGTATCATATACTATCGGTATAATGATAGTACACTCAGATTGAAATTGGGAAGAAACTGAACCTCTTGTAAAACAACAGACATCTGGTTATAGTATAGGCCCAACAGCCATTCCTCACCAGCAAGCTGCGCCAACCCAATGCATGAATTACCCCCACTTACAAGTATAGATAAGTTATCTAGAGAGAAGAGAGGTAAGATGGTGCTATAAGTTCACTGTCTCACTTCCATATTATCTCCCTCTCTGCCACACACATACTTCCATTGTTCTCGCCAGCTTCCTGCAGCCGATGGTCACACTGTGAAACACTGTACAAGACTGTTGTGCGCATGAACGAAATAAATGAAAATTTTGTTAACCTCGCAACGAGGCGCTTGTACACTGCGCATCTCTAAGCCACTGTTCAATTTCTATCGTAAGGTTTCTACATAACTAGTTACAAAACTCAATTAAGACTACACATTGATACAACTGTTTATTTGGCAATTACGCAGTTATCTAGTGGGACTGTGGCTTACCCCCACTACTGTTCAATTTGTACGTAGAGTACGTGGAAATCAGCAACAATGGAGTAACAATTAATCCAACATGCTATAAAACCATCTGTTTTACAAATGGCACTGCACTTTTAGGAAACAACTACAGAATGCACTCACCAAATGAACATGATCCTTCAAGATAAATGCAGCATGACAATAAATAAAATGACAAAAAGAATTTTTCTACTAATAATTTTATACAAACCACTATGTCGTTAATACGAAAGACAACATAGTGGTTTTTTATAAAATTGTTAGTAGAAATATTTGAGACCACTAACACTCCAATACAACAATAAAATGACAAAAAGTCCGAAAATTTTCAGAAATGAAAAACAGAAAGCTAATGTATTTCTGGACAATGGGAAGCTAGTGCAAGATATATTTAAATATCTTGGCACCTGCATTACATCAGATGGAGATGCACTTGCGATGTAATACGTATAATTGCACAAGCAAAAGGAACATCAAGGGAAAGCTCTTATCTGGATTCCAGAAATGTGTCACTCTAAACCACGAAGAAGTTCATAAAACATTTCTTAGAAGCCTGGATTCTGAGAAAATTGGAAAGGAGCTACCTTGAAGCTTTTGAAGTGTGATGTGGGAGGAGGGCCTTAACAATATCGTGGATGGAAAGAGTGCCTAATGATGGGGTTCTGAAGAGAACGGATGAAGGAAGGATTCTGGATGAAACCACTGCGGAATGAGAAGCAGTATGGTTGGTCACCTACTATGTCATTCAAAGTGGGTTCACCACCCCTGAGAGAGGGATGATTGAGGGGTGTAGTGGTGGTGATAATGAGACAACCCTTGGAAGAGAAGAAACTGCAGGTCTGCTAACCTCTGGGTTGAGGAGAAGAACAGAATTGTGTCAACAATGTTGGAGCCTGAAAACAAGAATATCCAGTACACTCCCTTAGTTGGCCATAAAAAAGTATCGTGCCTGTGATGAAATCATTAATATACTACAATCGGGCTAATGGAAAATGTGAAGCCAATGAATAGGAAACGATAAGTTTTCAAGTATTTAAAGACAATGCTAAGCTAAGATGCAATGCATTCCTAAGATGAAGAAGAGAACTTTGTTAGCCCACACATTCGTAAGCTGTTTACAAACAAAACTTTGGAAATCAGAGACCAGCTTGGAAAGCTTTCAAATCTGTTGTTATAAACTTATTAGATAATCAAAACGTTGAAAACCATGACATAACTGTTAATATATTATATGCTTGCAGACTACAAGAATTCTATGCTTATTAGAATGCGACAAAAATGCTTGTTGAGATGCCCCAGAAATAGGCAACAAATGAAACATAAAACCAGAAACCCTCGAAATAACAAGTAAGAGTTCCATAAATGTGTGTGGAATCTAACAGATATGAACATATAATTCCTCTATCTTGATACCAAGAGCAAATAAAAGTGTTTTGACATCATATTCTTGCTTCTCACCATACTTTTGGTTAGAATTGACTATTTTGGTAAAGGAAACGGACAATTTTTACTTTTTTGTTGACCAGTATGACTAAAATATTATCAATAAATATTAAATTCAAAAAAGAAAAATGTGAAACATATTCCAGTGCTTAAACGTTTAAATGTACAGAAGATGCATTGGTTTACAATAAAAGATTTGATATATTGTAAATCAAGCAACAAACCATAGCTTGCCGTACTGTCATTTTTTACACCACACAGACTTATTTACAAAGAACAGTGAATAAAAAAGGCTGAGAACCACTGTTTTAAATTGTAATGTGAGAGTCAGTAGAAAAAGTCATGGAGCAACGTCTATAGCTTAGTGGTAAAACTAAAAGTTTTCATGTATTGTAAAATTCATATTTATGTAAACGCCTGTTAATTTCTAAATCTATCTCTCAATTTATTCACTGTTTATCAGCCGTTCAAAATTTATGCGTCACATGTATTTTAAAAAACAGAGAAAATTAAACATCGGACTGTGATTGAATTCTTTGATAAAAAGAAAAAAGTTCTAGTGCCAATGGAAGCTGACAATGAAATGGAAAATCTGGTAGGAAATGCTGCACCTTAAGAAACAACAGTTTGGAAGTGAGCACTTGAGTTTAAACATGGTCGTGTGAACACTGAAAATGATCCTGGCAGTGGACAAATGGATTTGGAAGTGATTCTTCATTTGTCAGTGTGATTGAGTTGTTGCTGTCAATTTTTTCCTGGACAACAATTCTGTTTGCTTCAAGGCTTGTTACATGCTTTCTAAAGCCCTTGGGTTCTGTGAACGTGTCATGCACATTATTACTATCTACTGTGCTCTGACTTCCAGACTTGACACTACTGTTTTCAGAATCTGGCATATTGTCCTTCAAATACACAGCCTCAAAGTCCATTTGTGAAAATTCCTGTTACAGAAACAGCATTATTTTATTAACGAACAGAGCACTACAATTTTTACAGGTGTACATTGTAAACCAGAGTTCTCATAATATTTTTACTACAAAAAGTGGGACATTTACAATTTTGTAGCCTAAAAAGGAAGAACATTTCATAAAAAGTGGGACACAATAGGAAAGTTATAAAAATGTGAATAATACACCACACACGAGACTACATAGTTTCTAATTCACTTTTTAAGAGATCATCATCATCATATATATTATTTCTGTTGTCAACATCCCTTTTTCTCAACTAATACAAAGCCTACAGCGATGAATAAGGTATCAGTGGATAGGATTTTTTTACCGACTTCTGACATACCATACTCAGTTTACGTTAAAAACATTGTTTGTTTAAAATTTAAGTTAAAAGAAAAATCGGTGGCGACTTCAGGCAGGTACTTCCTGTTGTCAGGCACGGAAACAGAACAACCATAATAGAAGAATACAACAATCACCACTGTGGCGAACAATACAGAAACGAAAACTGACACAAAATATGAGAACAGACGATCCAGAATTCAGCAATTGGCTGCTGCAGTTAGGAAACGGAGAAATCGAAGTGAAACACGACGTTTCACCAAACACAGTCAAGATTCCCAAGACATTCTACTGCAACGAAAACGAGATAATTGCAAAAGTGTTCCCAACTGGCAGCATTAATGCCAACAATGTCAACGACTTTATCAACACAGCCATATTATGCCCGAAAAATAAAGACTGTACAAAAATCAACAAACACATTGTGCAAAACATTGTAGAAGGAGATTGCAAAGTTTACTACAGTTGTGATTCCGTACAATCCGACGACGGGACTGACAACCAATTGTATCCTCTAGAATTCTTAAATATATCCTCTAGAATTCTTAAATAGTTTAAACCCATCAGGCTTGCCAATACAAATTAATTTTGAAGAAAAACACTATTGTCATGTTGATCAGAAATTTAAATGCTAAACAGGGCTTAATCAATGGGGCAAGAATGGTCGTCACGCACCTCCATGAATACACTGTCACTGCTCGGTTAATTGACTCTGAAAAAACTGTTGTCATACCACGAATTAACCTCACCCCATCCGACCCAACCATGCCTTTCCAAATGACCAGAAGATAGTTCCCACTGAAAGTTGCCTTTGCAATGAGTATCAATAAGTCTCAGGGACAAACGCTTCAAAGAGCTGAATTATACTTGCAAAATGCTGTATTTATTCATGAACAACTCTATGTAGCCTTTTCAAGAGTCACTAAATCTAACAATATTTTTGTATCAATTACCGAAAATGACACACACAAAATTCAAGATGATTGCATTCTGACATCAAATATTGTATACAAAGAGGTATTGTAAATACGTTCACATTACAAAAAATTCAAGATGATTGCATTCTGACATCAAATATTGTATACAAAGAGGTACTGTAAATTGTAAATATGTTCACATTAATAAACTCTCTTTGCTATTTTGTGTATACACTTCGCAGAACTGTTCTGGAAAAACTTTTGTATCAATTACCGAAAATGACAAACAAAAAATTCAAGATGATTGCATTCTGACATCAAATATTGTATACAAAGAGGTACTGTAAATTGTAAATACGTTCACATTAATAAACTCTCTTTGCTATTTTGTGCATACACTTCGCTGAGTATTTAATTTCAACAACCCAACAAAAGACTAAATCATTGGGCGAAAGTTTCGCACGGGTTTACTGGCATACCTATATATATACAGAAAGTATTCTACAAAAATATTAAGAGTTTTGTTACACATAATCAGAAGTCTGTTCGAAGGCATTCAGAGCCAGTGTCAGTTGAATTTAAACTATCGGCCGGGTTGTTTGGTCGTGATCCAAGGTTTTCATTAAAACCAAAAGTTTCAGCAGCACCACTGGATGCCATCTTCAGTGTATATTCGAGTCAACCTAACGCAGGCTGTACGTACGTTAGAACCACCATCTTACATTATTATAAGCCTTAACCCACAGTACTGTGGTCCTAACTTACATACACACAGCGTTAGGTTTGACTCGATACTGCCACTGAAGATGGCAGTCAGTGGTGCTGCTGAAACATTTGGTTTTAAACAAAAACCTTGGACCATGGCCAAACACCCTGGCAGATAGTTTCAAATCAACTAATCAGAAGACATTCCTAAAATGTCATTTGACTTAATATATTTTTCAGTTTTTTGGATTTGCTCTAGAAGTTTTTCTTTTAACATTTCGAAATAAAACTATGTACATTTAAGTTTTTAAAATGCATTTTCACTATTGTCAGTGAGCCCTATATTAAGTCAGCTTTTTACTTCATAAATGCAGAATGGATTTATTACAACAAAAAATCAGTAATTGTTCAATTTCAATAGACCATACCTTTTGCCAAAATTTTTGTGAAAACAACCCTATATTTTAGTCAGTAGTCTCTAGCGTTGTACTCAAAATAAAATTTTTTGGTAAGCACTGACAACATTTCTGGAGGGCACCTTTCCAAAGTTCCAGAAATGTCACCTTACTACAGTGTTGCACTAGTTAACACAGTAATTTTACTTCTCAATAAACCACAACAATAACTAACACTTAGCATTTTAATATTGCCATATAAACTAAACTTGCCGGCCACTGATGCTTTTATATACCCCCACAGAGGTTCCAGAATAATCCTCCATTTTCCAGGCAACACAGCGAGCATAATTTTTCTTAGTTACAGACACTAGACCAATCTGGAGACTAGGTCAAAACCTGACCCTGAATGTGCTGGCTGGGCTAGTCGAGAAATGTGTAGAACGACAATCTCAAATTTTCAGGACTGTTACATAATTGTCTTTCATCTCAACAAACGTAACAATATATATTCATCCTTTACATTATTGAAATGATGGAACATTCTCGAACAATGGAAAATGTCGTACGACACGTTTCTCCGCTAGCCGACCAGGTATATACATCTGTCAAGGCCGCTCAAAAGTATGCTCTAGACTTTTCGAGTGCTTGTTGACACAAATTATGGACCATCTGCGGATTATAAATATAAAACAGCTGCTGCTTAGTTAGTCAGATATTCAAGTACAGTTTGAAGTATTGTGGCAAAGTTTTATTGTATTATAATTAGTGTGGAACTCTTAATGGTTGACATTAGTATTGCATGTGGAAAAATTTAACTTGAATTATTGTATGAGTATAATCTTGTTGAATAACTTGTTGATTACAAACTGTTATTTGTGGTTAATTAAAGCTGGTGATTAGCGACTTCATTGGTGTCTATATTTGTTTCCACTGTACCATGCGACGATCGGTGAGACCATCGTAACAGTGGGTCAGAAGTGGGACAGAATCTTTAACAGTGGAAACAGAGGATACTTCATAGAAGAGTAGTGTGAGTGGCGATTGATAAAAAAAAAAGAATCGATACCAGTCAGATGATAAAAGCATTCCCACCAATGCTACTGCAGATTGAGGAACGACGCTGACAGGAAGCGGAAGAAGCACAAATACAACAGGATGAGAAAAGCAGACAGGAAAGAGAAGAGGCAGAGGAACGACAGAAAGCAGTAATTGAAGAAAGATTAAAATAAAACGTAAGCATGAAAATGAAAGGTAAATAGAAGATATTAGTCGTAAAGCAGACGACATTAAGACATTCGTACAAGAGGATCCCAATTCAAAGTTCGTCCTGTTACAAGGTTAGCTGAACAAACAAGTTGACAGAATAGCTAATCACCAAACAATTACGTCACTAATCACCAGCTTTAATTATCACAATTAAACAGTTTGTAATCAACATGATAGTCTCTTACAACAAATCAAATAAAAATTGTTCACATGCAATAAAAATGTCTACTAATATAAAACACAATCGTATTAAAATTGTCCCGCATGATTATATAAAATACATAACACTTCACCACAATATTACGAACCGCACTCCAATAAATCACGACACAAACTGAAACAGAACGTCGCTGAGTATTTGTATTTACACTCCGCTGAAAATCCAGAAACATCCATACTACGCATTAACAATAAAGGAAAACATTACAGCGTAATTCATTGCGGCCTTGACCCAGTGCGCACGGACACGCAACTTCTGCCACAGTCTAGCTTGTGACGGTACGAACGTCCGTCCTAAGGAATTATGGTGTTCAAGAATTTTGTATTGTATTTTTTATTGTATTTATGCCTACAAAACATGGTTAGGTCAACTTCCCCCATGTCTGAATAAACAACGCAGTTTCATCTATACAAGTCATCTCAAGGCCAAGGGCGTACATGCAAAATAAAACGCACTCGATGGTTGCATGAATCGACAAAGCCAAATTGTTATAACAGACTATGACACACGTCATAGTGATGACGAGAAACAATGTCGTCAGCTGTCTCGAACAAAGGGTTAATAACATGTAAACCCCACCACCTGTCGACAATACGACAAAATGTCGGCCCAGTCTGCAGAACTTTGTCATGGCGACAACACGTAAAATTATTGCTGGCCCAAAATAGCCAGTTAAAGTGTTTGTTTGAATCCAAAATGTAATTAAAAAGTCAATAGTGAACAACTAACAGTGACCATCATGTAAATTCAGTGAAAGAACAGACAAAAGACAGATCGTACGACCAACAACTAAGTACGCCAACCATCGGCCAGATCATGGAGAACGTCTGAACCGCAGAGTAACAACATTTCAGGAAAGTCCTAATTCACATTACTATTAAATTATCAAAATTAGAGCTCTAAATTCTGACGAATAAAAATTTAAATGCATAAAAAATAGTACCTGTAACGACAGTATGTGAGAGAGAGAGAGCGAAAGAGAATGCCGGCAACCATTAAACTAGACATTGGTTTATGTGTGGTAAAAAGGGGATATATAAAATAAATGATTAAATAAGATCGCAATTGCAATATAAAATTGTTCTTTTTGTCTTAGTATGTTCAATTACATAACATAGAAAACACTAACGATAATTAATGATGAATAGCGGAACTGTAGAGCCGCCATTTTATTAGATATGACTCCATTCTGAGCTAAGCTTTTGTAACGTGATTGAGAATATACAGAAAAATTAAACTAGTGTTTTATCGTAAACCAATGTGTATGAATCGTTATTTCCATAAACCCGACTGCTTCTGCCTCTCGTTCAACGATACTTTGGAACCCTTAGGTGTAAATAAAATAACCAATGTTGACGATCTGAACACGTGGCTACCGGAAGTATGGTACATCAAACAAGAGGTAGGCAAATAAAGTATATTTTTATTGTATGTATTCAAATATTTATCAATATATAAGTGAAAGTGACAGGCTAACGCGTTGAGAATCATGTATGCACACACATTACAGCCGGATTCCACTGGAACATTCGATAAACACGTAGATTCTTCTGTAATGTAACAATAGTTGCATAAATATCTTACGACATAAGAAATGTATGAACTTTTGAATAATTATTCTGATGAAATGATGTAAAAAAACTTTCAATATTTATTTTGAAAGTAAAAATGATTTTAGAATATTTAATTAATAAAGTTGTGTTAGTGGTTATAATCGCAAACAGAAATTACACTGTTTCACAACACAAAAATCACAAATTTTATTTATAGAGGAGTGCAACAATGTTATCTCTGTTTGTGATTATAATTACTAACACAGATGTATTAAATAATCACATTTCAGTTAATTCTATTTAATGTGATACCTCACATGAATTTTTGAGAATTTATCAAAATTGACACCTATGTTTTGGTGCCTTGGCAACCAAAAATTTTGAGTTTTTCAGAAATGATCACTAAATTCATATTTTGATTCACATTTCCTTCAATTCGATACCCCACACACACTTTTGTTATCTTTCATAATTCTGATCCCACCACATTTTTGCCTGCTGTCCCTCTATTTGTGGGGAATCAAACTCAAAAAAAATATGGTTCTGTAGGGGAAAAGTATGAACGCATAAGTAATTTTTATGGAAATCGGCTGAAGCATTATAAGTTGACTTGAGACACCCCCCAAACCGACAGACACACAGACATATTATAAACGGTTAAGTTGTTAACTCGTAAAATAATCAAGTCCCTAGTTCGGATCGACATTGTTAACTCGCTCAATGAACAACATATTTATAACTATAAGTACTTACCATAGTTATGTAATTCATTTGCATATCTATCAGGTGAAATACCATGCATCCGGATGCCACGTGCTCAAATCGTTTACACTGAATATGTTAATTATACCTAAGGGTGGCAAGGTATCGTTAAACGAAAGGTAGAAGCAGCACGGGTTATCGAAATAACGTCTCACACACATAGGTTTGAATATAGCACACTTTTAATGATCGTTATAGTTACTCAATTACAAAACAATGAAAGGGTTAAATTACATTGGAATCATAGTACAAAATGGCGGCTCTGCAGTTCCGCTCTTCCTTAGTAGTTATCGTTATTATCTTCCCCATCTTATGCTTTAATCTAATAGTCGGAAGATAATCATTTTATATAGCAATTGCAATATTTCATACATTTATTAAATTTGAATACCCCTTTTACCCATAAACCAATGTCTAGTTGTTGTTGGCCGACATTTGCTCACACTCTCTCCCTCACATACTGATGTTACAAATAATAAATTTTCAACGTTAATATCTGATTAAAACTCTAATTTTGAAAATAAGAATAATAATAGTAGTGACTTTCCTGAAAGTAGTTGCAGTTGTGTAGCTCAGACGTTTTCCATGGTCCGGCCGTTGGCTGGCGTACTTCGGTGTTATTAGTACTGTCTGTTTTGTCTTTTGCTTCACTGAATTTACATATTTAGAAACTGGTAACTGTTCACTGTTAACTGATGCTTACATTTTTAAATTTGGTTACACTTTTACTGGTTAAATTTTACCAGAAAGAAATATACGTGTTGTCGCCATGACAAAGATCTTCAGAGTGGCCCGACACTGTGTCGAATTGTCGACAAGTGGAGGGGATCAACTGTGATCCACTATTTGTCCGCATCAGCTGACGGCATTGTTCTTCGTCATTGTTGACGTGTGTCAATAATTGTAATACCATTTTGTTAGTGTCAATCATAATCGCCATTGTATACGTTTTCCTTCACACGTACGCCCTCGGCCTTGAAGTAAATCGTATCGATGAAACTGCGTTGTTTATACAGACATAGGGAAATGGACCTAACCATACTTTATATATATGATTACAATAAAAAATATTATGTAACATCCTTGAACCCCATAATTATGACAACAGGCCTTGTTTGTCCCATTACAAAACCCCCTCAATGAAAGGTTTTATGTCGAAACACAAAAACTTTCGTTGACTCACTCACACGTTCTAAAAGGATCAGCTCAGATATGTTGCCACAACCCCCTGTAGTGTTAATATAAAAGAAATGCAATCACTTACCCTTGGTCCAATGATGCTGATCGTACCTGTCTGACCTTACTGGACTTCTCAGGAGAGATCCCAACACCATAAGGCCATGAGGCACTTAACGCTCCTGGTCTGACGCTCCGGCCAGCTCAGGACCGCGGTCACAACACCACAAAACTCTGAAACATGCAATACAAAATTTTAAAATAGTGGCCTTATCTATCTCCATATCCACAACTGATATGTTCCCCTTACATGCATTGGTTTATGTTACTAGACATTGGTTTTCGTAATTAATAAGTTCTCCAAATAACAAAACAAGTTTAAGACAGAAAATCCTTTCCATTTTTCAACACTCCTATATTTTTAACAAATTCTCTGACTCCAGTCAACATCAACTTACTTCTCTCACCACAAGAAAACATATTATTATACTAAGCATAAAACAAATTTTAATCTTCCAAACGACAACCACTATCTCTATTAATTTATTTCAGATAAAATCAACACATATATCTATTATGGCAAATACTTCAAAACTCTTTATATTTTTCTTTACGCAACTTTCTTTACACTTATTTTTCTTTACAACAGAATCATAATTACATACTTGATAACCAACACCAATATCACTATTATTTCTTTGACCTTTAACATGGTGTTATCGTTGCTACTAATAACAATAAAATATAAAAAAACATGGAACACCAAACATTAACATTGTTACATTTACATTAAACAATTTATATTTACACAACTTGTACCAAAACTTTATAACATTATTACTATCAACTCTCTATTCAACTTTTAGTTATTTAACATTTGTTATATCATTAGATTCTAAAAAAAAATTCAAATTTATTATTCACCTTTCAGTTACATTACCTTCCTGCTATGAATTTTCCTTTTCTAACCCTTTTATCCTTATTAGTTTAGGTGACTCTCTATTATTCACTATTTTTTATATCTTATTTTGCCATTTGTCTATCTAACCTTACTACCCCTCTTTTTCTACTAACAGCCACTTCTAACCACCATTAATATATTATGACACCAATATCTCAATAACAACCCCCTTCACTAATCCCATTTAAATCCTCTGGCACCGCTCGTTTTTGTACAAGGATGTGTGTTCCCTACCTGGCCATATCCATTCCTAACCATTTGCCCTCCACCAAATATCGGCAAACACTCTAACCCAAAATTGCTCCGCCTGCCACAACGCTGCACGCTGGTCTCTTGCCACGTCGCACGCTGATCACTCCTTACACCGGATCCTTACTACAAAATATCATCATCAACAAATATATATACCATTCACATTACTCACCTCTCTACATATAATCACTAACTACTGTGTCCCTAAAATATCTAACACCTCTTTATATATTATCTGTATCTCAACATTCTTATTTTCACTAACTCCCATTAACTCTATTTAACTAACTCCCATGCCTCTATTTATCACTATCCCCAAACCTCTTTACAACATTTCACCTTAATATACTACTAGAAAATTCATCCCTTACCTTACAACCCTAAAACAACTGAATATCCAAATATATTACATGCTTAATCATTTATTAACCATTAGAATCTAAATCTCATAATTATTTAAAATCATTCTCATAATTAATTATTCTTGAATATTTAAAATTCTACAGTACATGGTTTACATAAAAAAAAATATATAAAATACACAATATCAAGAATACACAAATACATTGACATTAATACACAACATATATACAATCCACATTATCATTTACCAAAAATCAGTTTATAAGCAGTCCATCTTGAAAAACACTATCACATATTTAAATGTTCATAAACACAATAAAATATCTACCCTCCATCGTCAAACAATAATCTTATCTTATATCTATATACATTGCTTAATACTGACTCTCTTATACTAACATCATAAATACATATACCATTCAAATTTTCATCATTTTCCGCAAACTCATATAATCTGTCATGATTGGTCATTGTCCTGTCATCTCCAGTATAATTAGTCATAATTAAGTAATTTATAAAGTCATTTTTTCCCTTATCTCCTACTACTTCAGTTTCATTACAAGGTAAGTATTTACTTTTATTATACATCATCTCTCCTTCTAACTTTTCCATAAATTCTTCATAGTCTCTACTTATCTTAAAAATCTCTATTTCTCTTTTTCTCTCACAATACCTCTCACTTTCAAAACATCTCTCTCTTTTAATATACCTCTCTCTACCACACCAGGCTACATTCTCTCTTTCTACATTTGCAGGGGACACTAATTCACAACTATTGCACCACCTGTGAAGTGCACTAAAAAAACCAAGGACAACTTTATTTGTAGACCATATGTCTCCCAAATATACATCGAAGGCACTCTCGTCCTTCCTCAACACATGTACATCACCCCCAAATACACCATTAAGGGAAGAAACTACCCCCTGCAATCCCCCTACAACCATACTTTCTTTACACACTCTCTTTAACCCTTCAACACACACTATCATTCCATCATTATCATATTCTATTCCCCATAAAATCTCATTATCACTCCCCCTGGTTTACATAATCATTTTCTAATATCATACTTTTATTTATTCTGTCATAATTTTCTCCCCCACTTACCTTGTCTTTGTTTATATCTAATTTGTCTACTCCCCTCTTATTTTCTAACTCTATCTCGTCTAACCGTACATGTATCTCATTTAATCTTTTGTCAATATTACAATTGTTTCTTGACTTCTTTTTTGATATCATTAAATTGTTCATCAAATTGGTTTAATTTATCATTAAATTCATTATTCTGTACTTTCATTAACTGAAAAAGGTCTTCTAATGACACTTTATTATTCATGATGGGTGTTGAGTTAGCTTCTGTTTCATTTAATAATAGAGATTCTGTTGCTGTATTATTTATACTAATGTTTTTGTTATATGCCATTTTGATCATATTAATAATAAATTTTATTTTTAGTAGTTGTTCTGTATTTTATTCAAACAATAACATAACCTATACTGTTAACCTATGTTGCTTCTGTATTACGTATATTTCGCTACCCGTCTGCTTCCGTACTCTGGTTCATTTATATAAGCCAATTTGTTATATAAAGTCCCAAGTTTGGGCTGCCATTGTTAACTCGTACAATAATCAAGTCCCTAGTTCAGGTCGACATTGTTAACTCGCTCAATGAACAACATATTTATAACTATAAGTACTTACCATAGTTATGTAATTCATTTGCATATCTATCAGGTGAAATACCATGCTTCCAGATGCCACGTGCTCAAAATGTTTACACTGAATATGTTAATTATACCTAAGGGTGCCAAGGTGTCGTTAAACAAAAGGTAGAAGCAGCACGGGTTATCAAAATAACGTCTCACACACATAGGTTTGAATATAGCACACTTTTAATGATCGTTATAGTTACTCAATTACAAAACAATGAAAGGGTTAAATTACATTGGAATCATAGTACAAAATGGCGGCTCTGCAGTTCCGCTCTTCCTTAGTAGTTATCGTTATTATCTTCCCCATCTTATGCTTTAATCTAATAGTCGGAAGATAATCATTTTATATAGCAATTGCAATATTTCATACATTTATTAAATTTGAATACCCCTTTTACCCATAAACCAATGTCTAGTTGTTGTTGGCCGACATTTGCTCACACTCTCTCCCTCACATACTGATGTTACAAATAATAAATTTTCAACGTTAATATCTGATTAGAGCTCTAATTTTGAAAATAAGAATGATAATAGTAGTGACTTTCCTGAAAGTAGTTGCAGTTGTGTAGCTCAGACGTTTTCCATGGTCCGGCCGTTGGCTGGCGTACTTCGGTGTTATTAGTACTGTCTGTTTTGTCTTTTGCTTCACTGAATTTACACATTTAGAAACTGGTAACTGTTCACTGTTAACTGATGCTTACATTTTTAAATTTGGTTACACTTTTACTGGTTAAATTTTACCAGAAAGAAATATACGTGTTGTCGCCATGACAAAGATCTTCAGAGTGGGCCGACATTGTGTCGAATTGTCGACAAGTGGAGGGGATCAATTGTGATCCACTATTTGTCCGCATCAGCTGACGGCATTGTTCTTCGTCATTGTTGTGACGTGTGTCAATATTTGTAATACCATTTTGTTAGTGTCGATCATAATCGCCATTGTATACGTTTTCCTTCACACGTACGCCCTCGGCCTTGAAGTAAATCGTATCGATGAAACTGCGTTGTTTATACAGACATAGGGAAATGGACCTAACCATACTTTATGTATATGATTACAATAAAAAATATTATGTAACATCCTTGAACCCCATAATTATGACAACAGGCCTTGTTTGTCCCGTTACAAAGTTAAAACTGAAAACTCGCTTCAATTGTTCAGTTAATATATTTTTTATTAACAAAATAATATTAGTAAAAGAGTTGCTGCTGTCAGAAATTGGCAGCTGCTGTGACACAATGGAGAGATATGTGAACCAAAATGTTGAAGGAGATTGGTTACAGTGGATGTTGTAGGATGCAGTATTAAGAAGAACAAAACTAAGAAATATATGCGACTCAAATTGAACTAGAAATTGAAAACAGTTGCTCTTCACTATTTTGCTTACCTCAGCGATTTCTTCTTCTACAGTTCCTGTATCAAGCTCTCTTTCTGGGGCAGACATTACTTCCAATCCATCGGTTGCTCGTGAATCATCGATTGTCTTTTGGGCCTCATCATTCACTAGTACCATATCTTCAAGCGACTCTGAACCACCAACAGTCGGCAATGTTGTCTGTTGGTCTACAGTAAAATTATTTTCTGCTGGTACACAATCATTTACAAACAGGCCGGACACAACAGATGTAGTAGCATCCTGTGGGGGGAAAAAAAGAATTAAGCATGAATTTTTAGTGGTTATAATCGCAAACAGAGTTAACACTGTTTCACAACACTAATTTCAGGAATTTTATTTTATGTGGTGTGCAACAGTATTATTTCTGTTGTGATTATAATTAGTACCGCAATTTTATTAATTAAATATTCATATTTCAGGTAAATTCCCCTTAATCTGATACCCCACATGAATTTTTATGATTTCATAAAAACTTTCACCCACATTTTGGGGTAACCAAAAATTTTGAGTTTTTCAAAAATGAGTATATCTTACGGTTACGTCAATAGACATCCCGCTACTTCCAGTATTTTCTAGTGATTTTTGGTTTGTTAGTGTGAAGGAGTTGTTGTCAGAAACTGGCAGCTGATGTAACAGAATGGAGAGAAATGTGAACAAGAATGCTGAAGGAGATTGGTTACAGTGGATGTTGTAGGATGCAGGACTAAGAAGAACAAAACTAAGAAATATACGTGACTCAAATTGAACTAGAAATTGAAAACAGTTGCTCTTGACTATTTTGCTTACCTCAGCGATTTCTTCTTCCACGGTTCCTGTACCAAGCTCTCTTTCTGGAGCAGACATGACTTCCAATCCATCGGTTGCTCCGCACAAGCTTCTTCTTATATCACCAGTCTGACAGACATTATTCACCACTTCTGCTGAAAATCTTGAATGTAAACCATTATAAATATAATTCATATAACGGCTCCTCTTACAATAAGGTGCTGGTTGTCTTTTAGCTCGTTGCGGCGTCACAAGTGAACCATCGATTGTCTTTTGGACCTCCAAATCCACTAATACTGTATTTTCAAGCGACTCTGAACCACCAACAGTCGCCAATGATGTCTGTTGGTCTACAGTAGTGTTATTTTCTGCTGACATGCAATCATTTACAAACAGTGTAGACACGATAGCTGTAGGAGCATCCTGCAAGGGGGGAAAAAGAATTTAGCATGCATATTTACAATGGTATCTTAGACACTAATGATTATAATTACTAACACAACTTTATTAATTAGATATTCACATTTCAGGTAAATTCCCCTTAATTTGATACCCCATATGAATTTTTATGATTTCATAAAAATTTCACCTACATTTTGGGGCCCTGGTAACTAAAAATTTTGAGTTTTTCAAAAATAAGTATAGCTTATGGTTACATCAATAGACATTCTGCTATTTTCAGTATTTACTAGTGATTCATGGTTTGTCAGTGTGAAGGAGTTGTTGTTCCTATCAATTTTATCCTGGACAACAACTCTGTTTGTATCAAGACTCGTTACATCCTTTCTGAAGATCTTGGGTTCTCTGAATACATCCTGCACATTACTACTATCTGCTGTACTCTGACTTCCAGACTTGATGCTACTGTCTCCATAATCTAGCGTATCATCTTTCAAATACACTGCCTCAAATTCCATTGGTGAAAATTCGTGTTACAGAAACAGCATTATTTTATTATCGAATTGAGCACTACAATTTTTACAGGTGTACATTATAAACTAGGGTTCCCATAATATTTTTACTAAAAAGTGGGACATTTACAATTCTGTAGCCTAAAAAGGAAGAAAGTTTCATAAAAAAGTGGACACAATAGAAAAGTTAGAAAAATGTGAACAATACACTACACATGAGACTACTATAGTTTTGAATTCATTTTTTAAGAGTGTGAAGCTACTTAATAACAAATTTAATAACATTCCTTGTATGATTATCGGGCGCCATCTCGTTTTATGGTTAACGAGCAAACAAAAAACACAAAATTTATATCTATCATTTCAGGGTTCTTTTCGGCGAACACAGGAGATCAGAACTGGATGTTTAAATAAAGAAAAACTTTACTTGTTTACCAAGAATTACTGAGGTTTATTAATAATTAGATATTCACATCATTTTAAAATCATCATCATCAAACTACCTCCTTCAGCTGCTACATAATTCTCATCAAAAGAAACTCACATGAATAAAATTGAAACCTCATATAAAATTTTAATTAACAGAAAATCAAGATATTAAATAGAAATAAAACTAAATAATTTTTTGTACAAACGCAAACCAGACTTCTTCATTTAAATATATTTCCTCACATACTCACGCACACACACTTATTTATGATCTGAGAGCTCTCATTTATATTTCGTTAAAATTATTTTTTCCATTTTTTCCCCCATTATGTAGTTAATTTTGAAAAGAAGACTTTGTTAAAACTTTTGAACTGGCAACATGGCTACTTAGCTGATATTTGAGTCCAGAAAAACTGTCCCGTATTTTCCGTCATTCCGCACCCTTGTTCTTCTTTCACTATAACGCCGAAACTGTTATTTCATTAAAGACTGTTATTTACTTTTTAAAAGAAGATTCCTTCACATTTTATATATGTTGCGGGCGCGTCGGCGAACACACAAAACTTCGCCGAAAAACCGGCGAACCGGCTAACGCACAGTTAGTTGCGTCTGTTGAATTCAGATGTTGTTTTGCGACTGAGTCTTTGTTCTGTGTGTCTGACAAAACCGGTGACACACCTCGTAATGTCACACGCTGACGCAACGATCGCCTGATGCTGGTTATATAATTTGTTTACTGTTGTGTTTGTCCTTGATTTGACTTTTGCACAGTTTGTCTGTTATTAAAACGGTCCACACAATATTATTAAATAAATCTGCATTCATAAAGTCAACAGCAGTGTAGCCACGGTTGCGATCGCTCCAAAATAACAAATTTACCTCTCGGTTATAAAATTTTTTCCTATCACTCAACAAGTTAATTATTATTTATTTATGAAAAAATACAAATTATGTTATTACCCCAGGTATGCCCAAAAATGCCCCGCTACAATACCCCCTCAATGAGATATTTTATGCCGAAGCATAAAAAATCTCATTGACACATTCATACTTGCTAAAGGGATCAGCCAGGATATGTCGCCACAACCCCCTTTACGGTTTACAAAAAAAAAATATAATCAACTCACCCTTGGTCCGGTGACTGTGACCGCATCTGCATGACAATACTGGACTTCTCTCTCGAGATCCCAACACCGTAGAGTCAGACAGATACTCAACGCCCCTGCTCTGACGCGCAGGCCAGCTCAGGTCCGCCGTCACCGCACCACCAAACACTGAAACAACAAATTAACATATCAAATGGTGGCCTTATACAACACCATATCCCCAACTGATCTGTATCCCCCTAGCGGTGCTGGTTTGTGCTAAGAAGCACTGGTTTTGTTTTCATTTACTTATTCCTAACATATCAAAACATCTAATATAACATAATAATACATCATAACAAGAAAACATCTTAAAATAAACAATTTGTATGTAAAATTTATACACTTCACATCATTAAGTTGCCCTATAAAATCAGAAAATTACTTTTAAACTTGATTTACTCTTATTAATTCGTTTCTCAAAATTATTATTATTTTTTTTTTTTTTTTCAATCATGGCAATCATTATTCCATTTCATTAATTTGGGTGATTCTACGTTACTCATTATAATTCACTTTATCAACTTGGCATTTACTCATAATCTTCCCCTTTTATTACTCTAACGTTCCCTTACAAAATCTTTAACTAGTATGACACCCCTCTATCAAAAATCTACTAACCCTTCTCTACCTCTAACTACTTACTATTTGAACCCAATTCGCCACCTTCTCTCAATATATAAAAAAAATACTCTCTAACCCTTTGTACATAGGATACGTGTTTCCCCCCCCCAAAAAAGCTCAATTCCCGTTCTCTGGTTCCCGGATTCTACCTAAGGCAACCCCTTCCCACTAAAACTATACCAAATCCCGTCCCAACCCTTATGTTGCGGACTCCCCCATTACACTACCCCTACTACAAAATTGCCATCCCCAAAAATCTCAATCTCATTACCTCACTACAATTACAACAAAATAACATCAAAATAAACAATATATCGCTCAAAACTCTACTCCATAACTACTGTGTCTCCACTTATACTTCTCAAAATTCTATAACATTACATTAACTCAAAACAACATTGCATTATTTTCATCTCTACTATTTCTTTAACCTTGACTTCAATTTGGACAGATCTATATGTCCCACAAAAATTCAACTTGGACTGACTCAAACATTTTATTCAAACAATTACTATCACCCATTTCTATCTTTTGCAACCCACTGAAAATTTCACCTATCACAACTATTTTTCATTTTATTTTTAAAATCTATAAACACATTGAAAACATATTATCATATTTTTATAATTCTTATTCCTAACATACTAAATGCAATTAACACACTAAGACATAATAAACACATTATAGGAAGTATTATTTATTTATCATCATTATTTATTTATCCTGTGTTGAAATCAGATTTTCAAAATTTCTAAATTTATTATTAATCTTTATTTTTAGCCATTAAGTCATTCCACGAAATAAACCATTTAACATTTATTTACTTATTAGTTATTATTAAATTAAAATCTCATCAAACAATTCAAATTCATTATAAAAATTCAAATACATAACATTCAATCACAATATCTAAACATCTCAAATTATTTACTTCGATTGATTATTAAAATTAAATATTTAATTGACTATTAAAATAACATATTTCAATTATTATCAACATTCTACCAATCATTAATTATTGTCTTCATAATTATTGTAATATTTAATTAGAATGCAAAATATTCATATTCATATTATTATTATTAACACAACATTTTCTAATACATACACACATTATTTTTCTAACCTTTCATAATACACACAAATGAATTCAATATTATTTACAAAATATGCGTCAATAACGGTTCAGTGGTTCCACTTCTCATATGTCCAAATCTGCAAGGTCATTACCAAAATTTACAGTATTCAAAAATGTCTATTCACTGATATCTAGTTCATCCTCCATCGTCATATAAATACCTGATATATTTGTAACATATATTATTTTTATCAACATACAATTTGTTATCATTATTATCATAATAACCCATTAATTCTATTTCATCCATTATACCACTATAAATCTTGTCGCCATAAGTTAGGATTGTCCCGTCTATATCAGTGTTATTTGTTAATGTCAGGTAAATTGTTTTCTCATTTTTGTATTCCTCAACTACTACGTCAGGTAAGTCATTATAGTTAGGTAAGATATTATCAAAATTATTCTCTATCTCTCTTTCAACAGATACGTATTTCACATGATTCATCATCACCCCTTCTAGTATTTTTCTCAATTCATTATACTTTCTTTCTAACTTATATAGTTCTATTTCACTCTCAATACATAACTCTCTTTCTTCATAGCACCACATCACACTCTCACAATTATTACGGACAGAGGGTACAACATTATACAACATTAATTCATTTAACAATAAGGGTCTCTTGCCCTGAAAAAACAACATTAAATCATCATCATCATTATAAACAATAAGGGGAAAATTTGCCCTCTGTCCCCATTCAACTACAACATTATTTTTCCACTCTCTCTCTACTTCATAAACACTCATTAACATCTCATAATCACTACATTCTAAAACTTCATCAGTACTCTCTATATTTACTCCATTATTTTTTAACATCATATTTTCACTTATATTATCATAATTATCACTCCTACTTACCTCAGAATTGTAATTAATATCATTATCATCACTAGTCATTATTTTATTATCTAACACTACCTCTCCCACTAGTTGGTCACTGTTAGTTATTAACTCATTATTCGAATTGTCACTCACCTGGTTACTTATTTCTTCACTATTATCAAAGATATTATTTCCACTTACCTGTGTTAACTCAACTTCTGTATTCTTTTTTACCTGATATCTATCTCCCTCCCACTTCTCGTCTGGTTTATCAAAAGCATTTTTTATTGTATCCCAACCCTTACTCATTATTTCCTTTGTTTCGTTTAATTCTATATGTAACTCATCAAAACCCTTGTTCATATTATCAAAATGTTTACTCATCATTTCCCCCCTCTCATCAAGCCATTTATTCATCATATCAAAATTCTTATCCATTTTTGCATTTAACTCATTTAGTAGGTTAAATAGGTCATATACTGTATATTCTTTTTCTTCCACCCCTAAACTACCGTTATCATTAGGCCTATTTTCCGTCTTAATCTCTACCACTGTCGCTTCGACGACCTTACCTTTATTGCTTGGCACCTCACTATCAATATCATCACTGTGCTTCTTAATTTCTGCAAATATTCCCTCTTCCTTTTCTTCCATTTGTGTTAAACTATCTTCTAACCTCCCCCATTCCTCGTCTGTCATTTCACCTACAACCCCTTTAAATTCGCTTTCCCACTCCTTCCATACGAAACCACTATCATTTTCTTGTATCTTAACCATATTAAAAAATTTTGTTATAATACCCTTTATATAATATAATTCATCTCATACACACTAATTACCCTCACAATACTCATAAACAAATAATGCACTACATACATAACCCTATCAAAACATAACCCCATACTTGCGTCTATTTTACGTATGTCAAAAAAAAATTTTATTCTACCTCCACAACCATTCTGTTCTCCCACGTAGGCCTATATTTATATAAAATTCCTTTATATAAATCGTCCCTACGTTCGGAAGCCAAATGTGAAGCTACTTAATAACAAATTTAATAACATTCCTTGTATGATTATCGGGCGCCATCTCGTTTTATGGTTAACGAGCAAACAAAAAACACAAAATTTATATCTATCATTTCAGGGTTCTTTTCGGCGAACACAGGAGATCAGAACTGGTTGTTTAAATAAAGAAAAACTTTACTTGTTTACCAAGAATTACTGAGGTTTATTAATAATTAGATATTCACATCATTTTAAAATCATCATCATCAAACTACCTCCTTCAGCTGCTACATAATTCTCATCAAAAGAAACTCACATGAATAAAATTGAAACCTCATATAAAATTTTAATTAACAGAAAATCAAGATATTAAATAGAAATAAAACTAAATAATTTTTTGTACAAACGCAAACCAGACTTCTTCATTTAAATATATTTCCTCACATACTCACGCACACACACTTATTTATGATCTGAGAGCTCTCATTTATATTTCGTTAAAATTATTTTTTCCATTTTTTCCCCCATTATGTAGTTAATTTTGAAAAGAAGACTTTGTTAAAACTTTTGAACTGGCAACATGGCTACTTAGCTGATATTTGAGTCCAGAAAAACTGTCCCGTATTTTCCGTCATTCCGCACCCTTGTTCTTCTTTCACTATAACGCCGAAACTGTTATTTCATTAAAGACTGTTATTTACTTTTTAAAAGAAGATTCCTTCACATTTTATATATGTTGCGGGCGCGTCGGCGAACACACAAAACTTCGCCGAAAAACCGGCGAACCGGCTAACGCACAGTTAGTTGCGTCTGTTGAATTCAGATGTTGTTTTGCGACTGAGTCTTTGTTCTGTGTGTCTGACAAAACCGGTGACACACCTCGTTATGTCACACGCTGACGCAACGATCGCCTGATGCTGGTTATATAATTTGTTTACTGTTGTGTTTGTCCTTGATTTGACTTTCGCACAGTTTGTCTGTTATTAAAACGGTCCACACAATATTATTAAATAAATCTGCATTCATAAAGTCAACAGCAGTGTAGCCACGGTTGCGATCGCTCCAAAATAACAAATTTACCTCTCGGTTATAAAATTTTTTCCTATCACTCAACAAGTTAATTATTATTTATTTATGAAAAAATACAAATTATGTTATTACCCCAGGTATGCCCAAAAATGCCCCGCTACAAGAGAAACACACACACACACACAGAAAGTATTCCAGAAACATATTAAGTTTTTGGTTCACATAATCAGAAGACTGTTCGAAGGCTTTCACGGCCAGTGTCAGATGAATCTAAACTATCTGCCGGGCTGTTTGGCCGTGGTCCAAGGTTTTCATTAAAATCAAACGTTTCAGCAGCACCTATGGCTGCCATCTTCAGTGGAAGTATCGAGTCACTGAAGCCTTAACCCACAGTACTGTGATGCTAACGCACATTCACCCAGCGTTAGGTTTGACTCAATACTTCCACTGAAGATGGCAGCCAGTGGAGCTGCTGAAACGTTTGGTTTGAAAGAAAACCTTGGACCATGGCCAAACACCCCAGAAGATAGATTAAATTCAAATAATCAGAAGACGTTACTAAAATGTCATTTGGCTTTATATACTTTTCAGATTTTTGGATTTGCTCTAGAAGTTTTTTTTTTTTTAACATTTCTGAATAATACTATGTACAAGAAAGTTTTTAAAATGCATTATCACCATTGTCAGTGAGCTCTATATTAAGCCTGTATTTACTTCATAAATGCAGAATGCATTTACTAAAAAAAAGAAATCAGTAATTGTTCGATCTCAATTAACCATACCTTTTGCCAAAATTTTTGTGAAAACAACCCTATATTTTACTGTCTGGCCGCAATTCGATGATCGAGCATTGTGTAAGGTGGGAGAAGCATGGACGGGTACTACGGTAGGCTAAGTGGGGGTAAACCAAACGGCTAGTACACATATTTCACCATACCTCGCTTACAAGCGGCCGCGTGGTGGGGGAGAGCAGCCTCAATCATCCAGTCATGGACAAACAGTAGTCTGTAATCTGTAGCATAGTAGTCAGAATAAAAATTTTTAGTAAGCACTACATTTCTGGAAGGCACCTTTCCAACGTTCCAGAAATGTCACCTTACTACAGTTTTGCACTAGTTAACACAGTAATTACTTCTCAATAAACCACAACAATAACTAACACTTAGTATTTTACTATCGCCAGATCTAAACTAAACTGGCCGGCCACTGATGATTTTATATAGCTTGCAGAGGTTACAGAATAATCTTCATTTTCCAGGCGGCACAGCGAGCATAAATTGCTTAGTTACAGGCACTAGACCAATCTGGAGACTAGGCCAAAGCCTGACCCTGAACTAGGTTGCATGCACTAGACTAGTCGAGAAATATAGAGAATTTTCTGCAGTGTTATGTACATGTCTTTCATCTCCACAAACGTAACAATATTCATCAATTATATTATTGGAATAACTGAACGTTCTCAAACAATGGATAATGTCGTTCGACACATTTCCTTGCTAGCTGAGCAGGTATGTGCCTCTGTCAAGGCTGCACAAAAGTACGCTCTAATTTTTTGAGTGCTTGTTCACAAAAATTATGGAACGTCTGCAGGTTATAAATAGGAAAGAGCTGCAGCTTAGTTAGTCAGATATAAGAGCCGAAGAGCCGATTATTCAAATACAGTTCAAAGTATTGTAGCGAAGTTTTATTGTGTTATAATTAGTATGGAACTCTTATGGTTGACATTAGTATTCCATGTGGACAAATTTAACTTGAATTATTGTATGAATATCACCTTGTTGATTAACTTGTTGATTACAAACTGTTATTTGTGATTAATTAAAGCTGGTGATTAGTGACTTCATTGGTCTATATTTCATTCCACTATACCATACGACGATCAGTGAGACCGTCGTAACAGTGGGTCAGAAGTGGGACGGAATCTTCAACAGTGGAAACAGAGGACACTTCATAGAAGAGTAGTGTGAGTGGCGATTGATAAAAAAAAGAAAGATTAAAAGAAAAACCATAAGCATGAAAATGAAACATCAGAAAGATGCAAAGAGAAGAATTTGGTTGTCAAGCAGACGACATAAAGGCGTTCATACAAGAGGATTCCACTTCAAAGGTCGTCCTGTTACAAGGTGAGCTGAACAAACAAGTTGACAGAATAGCTGAAGCAGAAAAATCTGTGTCAATTATGAAAACAGACATGTCAAGTTTAGAGGATTCTATTATAAATTCAATAAAACAAATTAAAAAGGAAGTCTATCATTTAGTGAAAGAAATTGTTGATAAAGAAAGATCATTAATAAATGCTGAAGATTTAAAATATCAAAGCAATAAAAAAAAACATTAAATGTAGTAGCTGGCCTTTGTGTTTATATATTAAACTGAACAGCTCTTATATACATCTGTAGGTTTGTTTGGTGTTACCAGTTGTACTTTAGTTCTGGAATATAACTGCAGATGACAGCACCAGCTTGAAAACATATAGCATTGCTTTGTAAACACGTGAAGATATTTTGTGTTGTTTACGCTGTATTGTGACGTGTACGCTGAGTATTTTGTTGTGTTAGTTTCAAGGTTTATTATAATACATTCGCATCAATACCTTACAAAAGAAGAAATTAATAAAGTTTTGAATAATTATTCTGAGTCAGATATTGACTTGTTTGATTCGTTATTTGAAGAAATTGGTTACAGTGAAAGTAAAAATGAGGAAAAAAGCGCCATTCATGCATGCTACGTGACTAGTGGTGGTAATAATTTTTGGGGAATTGTTGTCCAGAAGTGTTGATATATCCCAAACGTAACGTTACATTCATATTTCAAACAGAACTAACAATGTTGCACAACATTATAAATAAAATTCCCTATTTTAGAATATTTAATTAATAAAGTTGTGTTAGTAGTTATAATCGCAAACAGAAATAACACTCCTTCACGACACAAAACTCAAGAATATTATTTATAGTGGGGTGCAACAGTGTTATTTCTGTTTGTGATTATAATTACTAACACAGCTGTATTAAATATTCACACTTCAGTTAAATTCTATTTAATTTGATACATCATGAATTTTTGAGAATTTATCAAAATTTTCACCTACGTTTTGTGGCCTTGGCAACAAAAATTTTGAGTTTTTCAGAAATAATCACTAAATTCAGATTTTGATTCAAACTTCCTTCAATTTGATACCCCACATGCACTTTTGCTATCTTTCATAATTCTCATCCCACCACATTTTTTCCTGTCACCCCTCTATTTGTGCAGAAAAAAACTATAAAACAATATGGTAATGTAGGAAAAAAGTATGAACGCATAGGCAAGTTTTATGAAAATTGGCTGACGCATTATAAGTTAACGTGAGACACGCCCCAAATCGACAGACACACAGACAAATTCCAAATGGTCAAGTTAAAACAGAAAACTCGCTTCAACTGTACAATTAATATATTGTTACAAGGTACAGTGGAAAACAAAATACAAGACACCAATTAAGTCACTAATCACCAGCTTTAATTTTCACAGTTAAACAGTTAGTAATTAACAACACTGTCTCTAACACAAAACAAATAAAAATTGTTCACACGCAATAAAATGCCAACTAATATAAAACACAATTGTATTACAATTATACCGCCCGATTATAAAACACAACACTTCACTACAATATTACAAACCGCACTAATAATCTCTTGTAATCACCCGACAAAAATAACTCGAACTGAGCGTCCCTGAGTGCTTGTATTTATAACCCGCCGAAAATCTAGATTATTCCACATACTACATATTAACTCTTCTACGATGTAATTAATTGCGTGCTTGACACAGTGCGCGCGGCCGCACGAAGTCTGGCACAGTCTAGCAAATGCGCCAAGAATCACATACGCCACACATAGTAGAGCGAGATTCTTCTGGAACATTCGATAAACACGTAGACTGTTCTGTAATGTCATAACACTGCCTCCTCCTTAATCCTGTTCGTCCCGAAATGGCAAACTGTCTCTGAACTAATACTTAGCTAGGCGATCTAGGTGGACGACTTTGAACTTTCACTGTCCTTCGTGTTGAATCCGACAAACAACATCGTTGATGTTTTTTTCAGTGTAGGGTCCTTCCCAGTTAGGCTGAAGCTTAGGTGAGCGGCCACGACGGCGCTTTGGCTTGAACAACCAGACTTGATGTCCTTCTTGGAAACCCACACTATTGCTGCGAATGTCATACCGAGATTTCATTTTATCACTGGCAATCTTCAGCCGTCCTCTTACCAAGTGAGCCATTTCTCGCATTGGGTTTTCTAATTGCGAGGAATAGTTCTTTGGCTCTTGGGACTGAGTCTCAGGTGATCCGAACATTAAGTCCCCAGGAAGACGAATCTCCCGCCCAAACACCAATTTTGCAGGAGTCATGCCGGTTGTGTCATGTACTGATGATCTATACGCCATGAGGACTATTGGTATACGTTGGTCCCAGTCTGTTTGGTTCTCGTCAACAACCTTCGAAAGATGCTGCTCAAGTGTCCTTTTGAATCTCTCAACCATCCCGTCCGACTGAGGAATGCAGAGGCGTTGTCCTGTCTCTTGAATTCCGAGTAGACAGCATAATTCTTTAAACACTCCTGATTCAAAATTTCTCCCTTGATCCGTATGGATTTCCATAGGGGCTCCATAATGGCAACAGAAGTTGGGAACTAACTGCTTTGCCACAGTGGTAACCTCCTGATTTGGAATTGCGTACGCTTCCACCCACTTAGTAAAGTAGTCACCTACAACCATGATGTACCGGTTTCCATCATAAGTAACTGGGAATGGTCCAGCAATGTCTATGGCAATTCTCTCGAAAGGCAGTCCAACGTTATACTGTCTCATTTTTCCCCTGCTTCTGGTTTGTGGCCTTACAGCACATATTTCACACGTCCGAACCCATTCCTCTACGTCGTGGCAAAGATGAAGCCAATAGAATCGCTTCCGTATTTTGTCGAGGTTTTGTTAACGTCAAGATGGCCTCCAGATTGTAATGTTAGCCTTTCATCATGCATCTCCTGAGAGATTCCCATTGTGCACAGTAGCCCTTCAGCACTTCGGAACCTTGGCAGATATCTTCCCAATCTGGGCGGCGACCTTCCTCTTTTTCTGTCAAGATCAGCCCAATGTCTTCATCAGTCATCTGCTCTTGTCGACAATCTTGTGTCGTCCAGCCATCTGCCAGGAAATCTACAATAATGGCTTGAACATGTTCACTTGAGTTTTGTTCTTCCTTTCTGTGGCAATGTCGGTAGTCTTCCGGGCACGGTCTTCGTGATAAGCCATCTGCATTACCATGCAGGCGTCCCCACGATGTTGTACCTTGAGTTGTACTCTTGCAGACATTCAAGCCACCTTGCCAACTGTCCTGGATTTTAAAATCTCAAGAGCCATGCAAGCCCAGCATGGTCGGTACGTAGTGAAAACTCTCTCCCATAGAGGTATTTATGAAAATGCTCCAAAACTCTGACAATTGCCAACAACTCTCTCCTTGTAACACAGTAATTTCTCTCTGGTTTAGAAAGTGTCTTGCTGTAATACGCTATTACTCGTTCTTCACCATTTTGCACTTGAGACAAAACTGCTCCTAGACCAGTATTGCTTGCGTCCGTGTCCACAATGTACTTCCCTTCGGAAGCTGGGAAAGCAAGAACTGGCTGCGAACATAATGCAATTTTCAAAGTCCTAAAAGCTTGATCACACTCCCTCGACCACTGGAAGTTTCATTTATTTTCCATTAGCTCATGTAATGGTTTATCAATAGTATCGAAGCCTTTCACAAAACGTCTGTAATATGAGCATAACCCCACGAAACTCCAAACTTAGTGTTTACTCTTCGGTACTGGCCAGTCTCTTATGGTGTCTACTTTATTAGGATCCATGCTACCACCCGCTGCCGAAACCAGATGCCCAGATACTGTACTTCCTTCTGGAATAGAGAACACTTCTTCGGGCTCGGCTTCAGTTGGGCACCATGAATTCTAGTTAGAACCTCCTCAAGGTTTTCCAAATGGTCTTTGAAAGTCTTCCCGATGACTACGACATCGTCTAAATAAACAAGGTAAGTTTTCCATATCAGGCCTCAGAGTACCAGGTCCATCAATCTTTCAAATGTTGCCGGTCCATTACAGAGTCCAAATGGTATGACGTTAAATTGGAATAAGCCACTTGGGATTGAGAAAGCAGTCTTTTCCTTGTCTTCTTGATGAAGACCCACTTGCCAATATCCACTCTTCAGGTCCAATGTGGAAAACCACTGTGCTCCAGACAGCGTGTCGAGTGTATTGTCAACGCGAGGTAATGGATAGCAGTCTTTCTTTGTGACGTCACTCAACCTCCGGTAGTCTATGCAGAAACGCAATCCACCATCCTGCTTTGCTACCAGCACTACCGGAGAAGACCAAGCACTTGACAAAGGCTTGATTACTCCCTCTGTAACATGTCCTGTACTAACCGAGACATTTCCTCTTGCTTAGATAATGGAGGCCTTCGAGGAGGTTGGCGTATCGGTGTTGATGCGATTATGTACAAGAGAGGTTCTTCCCAATGACTGTCCCCGAACTGCAAAAGAATCTTTGAATTCATGCAAAAACTGTCTGAGTTCTTTTACCTCACTACTTAAGAGGTCGTCAGAAGATCTGTTCAATAATTCCTGCAGTTCCTCTGGTAATTTGGAAGTATCCGAAGAACTGAATCTTTGTTGCGTCATTCCGGCTACCCAGGCCACAGGAGTCAATTTGCCTAGGAGTGTATTGCGCTGTAAAGTGACAGCTTGATCCAAAATATTCGCCACTCTAATAGGTACATTTCTGGTTTCGTCAGGTTATACTAAACTTCTGGCAATTAGTATGCCTGATGTGCAGACTACCTGGGGTTCGAATATAGAACACTGGTTGCCCCTAGTATCTACTTCGGTTCTACCCATGATGATCTTTTCAGAGTTTGGCGGAACAGTTACAGCCACTTGGTTTATCACGTCTATTGATTTTTCTGATGTAGTCATTGTGGAGAGTAGTACCTCTCTTCTCCAATTCTCAAGACATTGTTTTTGAAGTCGACTATAAATCTGTATGCGTTCATAATGTCCACACCAAGAATTGCTTCTTCCACAATGTCTGCAACAAGTACTTGATGATCAAACTCAAGTCAACCAAGGCATAGGTGTATCTCCACTTTTCCATACACTTTTACAGGCCGTCCAGTAGCTGTTCGCAAGCTGCAAGAGCACCAGATTGGCTTGAGATCTTTCATAACTTCGGGGTGCACAATAGAAACTGTTGCGCCTGTGTCAACTATAATAGAGGTTGGACTTTCTTGAACGAATCCGGTAATCACCAAGCTCCCGCTGTTTTTCTGAAGTGTAGAAATTGCGTATTGTCTAGGGGCTTCGTTCCTCCAGTTAGTCAGCACACGCCCCGTTGTACCGACTACTGCTCGTTTCCCTGCTGCTAAATTCTAACCCGACAATCTTGTTGTAGATGTCCAGGTTTCCCACATATAACACTTCGGTCTTCCATCCTTTCTTATTTTATTCTGTGGCGCCGACCGTCAAGTCTCTGTTCCTTGTTCTTCTTCCTCATAGTCTGTGCCGTCACGATCTTTTAGCATGCACTTTATGACTTGTCCAACCAGACGCTGATTTGGCGGCCTCAAATTGCAAAGCATGCACCAGGGCGTCCGCACTGTTCTGGTGTCTTGCCATTCATAACACTTGCTGTAGTTCGTTATCTCGGACACTGGCAGTAAATGTCTGCATCACAAAACTCGTTAAAAAATCTTCTGGTGCCAGGATAGGCCAGTCTAATTAGTCTGTCGATACTTGCTTCAAACTCTTGAAGGCTCTCCCCGGAATGCTGTCACCTTGCTCTCAACTGGGTGAAGTACACATCTCGCAAATGTTTACCACCATACCGTAATTCTAGAGCTTTTATCAAATCGGCACAGATGTTCTGACTGTCAGGTGGGCACTTTCTGTAGTAGTTCTGCCGCGGATCCTTTTAATGCGAGAACGACTGAGACTACCTTGTCTTTCTCTGTCCAATTATTTGTGCATGAAGCAGCTTCAAATTGGCGGAGGTACGTTGCCCAGTGACTGCTTCCATCAAAGGTTGGAGCTTTGACATGAACTGTCCCTACTGCACAGGCAAAGTTACTTTCTCTATTGACTTATTTTCTGTGTCTTCTTCTGTCTTTATCATTGGTACAGTCTGTTCAGAAATTTGTTTTGGTTGTATCCTTAAGAAGTGCTCAATTTCATTTTTAATTTGTTCTCTTATGTTTGCCATTGAGTTTTCTACTGCAGATATTTTTGTTGACATAGCTTCTGCCACAGTCAAGACAGATTTTTCTACTTCAGCTATTTTATTTGACACGGATTCTTCTACATCAGATATTCTGGTAATATGATTATTAAGCTCACCTCGTAATTCACCTACATCACCAAGTAAGAGATCCAATTCTGCGGCAATATGTTCTTGCATCTGCTTTTGCTTATGAATTAACGCTTTGATGTCACCTGCTTCACGTTTACGTTCCTCTGCTTCCTGGTTACGTCGTTCCTCTGTTTCTTCCCTTTCTTGTCTTCGATCTTCTTTTTGTCGTCTTTCTGCTTCTTCCGCCTCCTGTCTGCGTTTCTCACCTGTCGTTTCTCCGTCTGTAACAGCAGGGCCTGTAAATTTTCCATCATCTGATTGGCAACCATTGTTTACCGATTAATTAAAAATTACACAAACGTGTACAAGTTTCCACTGTTAACGGTTCTATCCCAGTTCTGACACCACTGTTATGACGGTCTACTTGAACATCGTACGGTACAGTGGAAAACAAATACAAGACACCAATTAAGTCACTAATCACCAGCTTTAATTTTCACAGTTAAACAGTTAGTAATTAACAACACTGTCTCTTACACTAATCAAATAAAAATTGTTCACACACAATAAAATGTCAACTAATATAAAACACATTTCTATTACAATTATATCGCCCGATTATAAAACAGAACGCTTCACTAACAACCGCTTGAACGTACACAGTAATATCACCCGACAATAACTCAAACCGAGCATTCCTGAGTGCTTGTATTTATAACCTGCCGAAAATCTAGATTATTCCACATACTACATATTAGCTCCTCTACGATGTAATTAATTGCGGCCTTGACACAGTGCATATGGCCGCGCGAAGTCTGGCACAGTCTAGCAATTGCGCTGAGAATCACGTACACAACACATAGTGGAGCGAGATTCTTCTGAAACTTTCGACAAACACATAGACTGTTCTATAATGTTGTAACAATATATTGTTTATTACTAAATTAATATTAGTAAAAGAGTTGCTGCTGTCAGAAACTGGCAGCTGGTGTGACAGAATGGAGAGCAATGTGAACGAGAATGTTGAAGGAGATTGGTTACAGTGGATGTTGTAGGATGCAGTACTAAGAAGAACAAAACTAAGAAATATATGTGACTCAAACTGAACCAGAAATTGAAAACAGTTGCTCTTCACTATTTTGCTTACCTCAGCGATTTCTTCTTCTACAGTTCCTGTATCAAGCTCTCTTTCTGGGGCAGACATTGCTTCCAATCCATCGGTTGCTCGTGAATCATCGATTGTCTTTTGGGCCTCATCATTCACTAGTACCATATCTTCAAGCGACTCTGAACCACCAACAGTCGGCAATGTTGTCTGTTGGTCTACAGTAAAATTATTTTCTGCTGGTACACAATCATTTACAAACAGGCCGGACACAACAGATGTAGTAGCATCCTGTGGGGGGAAAAAAAGAGTTAAGCATGAATTTTTAGTGGTTATAATCGCAAACAGAGTTAACACTGTTTCACAACACTAATTTCAGGAATTTTATTTTATGTGGTGTGCAACAGTATTATTTCTGTTGTGATTATAATTAGTACCGCAATTTTATTAATTAAATATTCATATTTCAGGTAAATTCCCCTTAATCTGATACCCCACATGAATTTTTATGATTTCATAAAAACTTCCACCCACATTTTGGGGTAACCAAAAATTTTGAGTTTTTCAAAAATGAGTATATCTTACGGTTACGTCAATAGACATCCCGCTACTTCCAGTATTTTCTAGTGATTTTTGGTTTGTTAGTGTGAAGGAGTTGTTGTCAGAAACTGGCAGCTGATGTAACAGAATGGAGAGAAATGTGAACAAGAATGCTGAAGGAGATTGGTTACAGTGGATGTTGTAGGATGCAGTACTAAGAAGAACAAAACTAAGAAATATACGTGACTCAAATTGAACCAGAAATTGAAAACAGTTGCTCTTGACTATTTTGCTTACCTCAGCGATTTCTTCTTCCACGGTTCCTGTACCAAGCTCTCTTTCTGGAGCAGACATGACTTCCAATCCATCGGTTGCTCCGCATAAGCTTCTTCTTATATCACCAGTCTGACAGACTTTATTCACCATTTCTACTGAAAATCTTGTTTTGTTTCCAGAATCTGGCATATCGTCTTCCAAACACACCTCAACAAAGTCCATTGGTGAAAATTCCTGTTATAGAAAACAGCATTATTTTATTAACAAATTGAGCACTACAATTTTTACAGGTGTGCATTATAAACTCGGGTTACCATAACATTTTTACTAAAAAGTGGAGCATTTCCAATTTTGTAGCCTAAAAAGTGGGACGCAATAGGAAAGTTAAAAAAATTAGAATAATAAATACAGTACACACGAGACTACTGTAGTTCCTAATTCACTTTTTAAGAGATATACCTACATATACAGAAAGTATTCCAGAAACATATTAAGAGTTTTGTTACACATAACCAGAAGACATTCCTAAAATGTCATTTGACTTTATATATTTTTCAGATTTTTGGATTTGCTCTAGAAGTTTTTTCTTTTAACATTTCTGAATAAAATTATGTACAAGTAAGTTTTTAAAATGCATTTTCACTATTGTCAGCGAGCTCCATATTGAGTCTGTATTTACTTCATAAATGCAGAATGCATTTACTACAGAAAAAAATCAATAATTGTTTGATCTCAATTAACCATACCTTTTGCCAAAATTTTTGTGAAAACAACCCTATATATTAGTCGGCAGTCTGTAGCATTGTAGTCAAAATAAAAATTTTTGGTAAGCACTGACATTTCTGGAGGGCGCCTTTCCAACGTTCCAGAAATGTCACCTTACTAGTGTTGCACTAGTTCACACAGTAATTACTTCTCAATAAACCACAACAATAACTAACACTTAGCATTTTAATATTGCCAGATCTAAACTAAACTGGCCGGCCACTGATGATTTTATATGCCCCGCAGAGGTTCCAGAATAATCTTCCATTTTCCAGGCAACACAGCGAGCATAATTTGCTTAGTTACAGGCACTAGACCAATCTGGAGACTAGGTCAAGCCTGACCCTGAATGTGCTGGCTGGGCTAGTCGAGAAATGTGTAGAATGACAATCTCAAATTTGCAATGTGCATTCTACATGTTACTAGGTGCACACCTAAGCAGATAAAGATTAAAATCTTAACTCCATCACCATAAAAGCCCCATTTACACGTACATGCCAAACCTGCAGACCTGGCACGCACGCCAGGAGCACGTGCCGAGCGTACGTTCCAGGCGAGTGATACAAAAGACGTCAGCATTTCCGGCGTGCGCGCCAGGTCTGCAGGCTTGGCATGTACGGTCCAATATTTGTATCTTTTTAAGCGGCGCGTGGAACTTCCACCAGGTTGGAAAGATTTATTGACACGCCAGCTGATAGCATAGTACTTCTTAAAAATATTTGAGGTTGGTCTTTTGTCAGAGGTGTTATGTTCGTGTAGTACTGTTTTTGAACAATTACTGTTACGAATAACAAATTGTTTATTTGCGTTTGGAGAAACGGCACTTTTGCTAAACTCAACAAGTTCATCACAAGCCCGATTTTTTAAATTTCTATTTTTATACTCCTCGGATTTTACTTTCCAAAGGCAGGGGTAACTTCTGTATAATTCAATAAACTTTTCCAAGTTGTCCTTGGACCACTCCATTTTTATTTTTCAAATTACGGTAGTTTTAAAATACAGTAGTAAGATTTAACTCATGCACACACGTCACTGTGCCACAGCTTAAAGGAAACTGAAGTGCTTATCCGAGGTGCTGGAGTGTCCGTGTAAATGCTATGCAGGTTCAGACCTGCACGCCTGGCACGTAGGTAGAGACCGCGCTCCAGGCGTCTGTAAAGGCTGAGAATTCACACTAACAGTTTTGGCGTGCGTGCTTGGAGCGTACACTCCAAAACCGTCGAAAAAACCGTGTGTGTGTAAATGAACCTAAAGTCTAACTATGCTCGCCATTTAGTATCATCAACCACAATTACATGGATTTCAAATCTAAATTGGAACCATACACATTTGTGAAAAGAGCCAAATCATTAACGCCTCGGAGGAGTTTGAAATTTATAGAACATACACAAACATAAGCAATAGCGAATCTAGAATTTGGGCTTGGGGGGGGGGGGCGAGTTGGCTTCATAAAAAAGAAAAAACAAGTTAAGATTAACCAATATTACAATCTTTATTGAAACATTGTTTATAAAATACTTATTGATTTAATTATTTTCCTATATTTTTATATTTCAAACATACATGCAAATGCTGTGTAATAAACTTGTTTGTAGACCTATATTTAAAAAAATGGTTACTATTGTATTAGCATACTCAGCTGAGAAATTAATAAAACATCTTAGAAACTAAGAGATTCACAAAATTTCTTGTCAACTTTCGACCCTCTGGGGGCACGGTCCTGTTTGGCTCCCCCCTGTAAATATACCCCTGAATATAAGCAGTCACAGTTACATGTTGAATGACCAGCCAAATTTTAAATCCAGCCCGCTATATGATACAGCATCGAACCTGCTTTACCAGATAGAGATGAAAAACCACTCAGAAGTTGACCAAACATGATTGGGTGCATAACCACTAATGCGTACAGCACAAATGCGACACTGGTACTTTAAGTAGTAACAACCTCATATGAGGGATTTTTTAAATGTCTGATGATGAAGCATGTGCTTTGAAACACACAATAATTAATTGTAAATCAAAAAGTAACAAGGCGGATTGAAAAGATTTATTTATCTAAAAAGAAGTAATATAAATGCTTCAAGTTGCAAGTTAATCAAAAATTCAACACATCTCCACTTTTAACTAGTGTGCACTTACCATACTCATTGCTCTCCTTGGTGCGTTTGATGTATTGAATACTCTTTCTTGTGCAGGCACAATTTTTCGTCTTTTATATGTTCTTTGTGGGCATGATTCTTCACAAGCTGTACAGACTTTATTCACCCTTCCAAATGATAATCTTCTTGGAACTTTACTTGGAACCGCTGGGTGTGTGGACAAAATGTTTGCATCGTGTACGACTGCAGGCTCGCTATTCTCAACAGCACGTTTTCTACGCTGTCTCCTAGTAGGCTGTGGCTTCTCAACTGAACTATTCATTATCTTTTGGACGTCCACATTGACCACAATCGTACTGGTTTCATGTGACTCAGAACCGGTCTGCAACGTCTCTTGGTATTCACTGATGTTATTTTCCGCTAAGGTCCAGTCATTTGCAAACACACTGGTGGCTTCATCGATCTCGGTAATAGCAAGTGGATCAGTAACAGAGAGTTCACTCATGGCTGTTTCGTCACCAGTCACTAGAGTGCCGCTCCAGTCTTCCCTACAATCATGTAACAATAACAGTTTTACATCAATGCAAAGTCAACACTATTATACTATGCATATACTGGCTTTAAACAATGATTTGGTAAACTCTCTTCCCATATTCTCTCCATCATAATTTTGTACAATTGAAGTTTCAACCCCCATAATCTCAGCTGACTTCAGAAACTACAAAACTTGAAAAAACGTAGAATAAAAATTATTTTAAAAATATTGTCAATATATCAAAGTATTAAAATTCTCATCACTGAAATGTTAATTCAACATGAGTTAGATTTCACACTTGATGCCAATGGATATCAGTTGACATCCTTTCCAAACTTCACTGTGTTTCTATAAGGAACTCTGTGTGTGTGTGTGTGTGTGGAGCTGTTTCAAACAAATATTGTTTTCCATCATATTTGCATCGTCCACATATTGCATTGGTATTCACTTTTGTAACAGCTGACGAAAACTCAGCATATGTTACACATAAAATTGTATTACGCTTAAAGCCATGTTTTAAGGGATTTCACTATATATATATATATATATATATCAGTGGGGCTGGTGTTATGGTTGCAGCATTGCACAACCACCAATACAGAATAACTAACCTGTAAAATAATATACAAAAACATTAAGCAGTTAAAAGTGTCATCAGTTCCAATAAAAAACGAATAAGGTTCTATATGGCAAAGTTCATGTCCAATTCAAATGTAGCGTGCAAACTGGTGGTTGTACAACAACTGCAACTTCAAGACTAAATGGCAGAGCTTACGACACAGGCATATGACGTCCGTTACTCTTCATAATGGCCCAATGTTTCATATGTGAGCTCAGTGGTTCTAAGCTGCAGCAGGAGTGTTGTAGCGATCCTTAGTTGTGTCATGAAAAGTACATAACACTATGGAGAGATAATTATTATAATAGAATAATAAATTAAGAGTACATATCTGCAAAGATATTTGTAGACAATCAATAAATTAACATAACAAAACTGCAAATTATGACAATTTCTACAACATGCTGTCCACTACAATTATGAACTGTACATTACAGCCTCACAGCAGTGGAAGCAAGCGCCTTCTCCAATAAGCCAGCACATGCACACTGACACCTATTAAATACTGTGTTCACAAATGCATCTCTAAAGTAATCACTGCCATCAATTAATTCTGTTTCAACACACAAAATATGCATCACCTCTTTGATATTTCTGTGCAAAAAAAAATGGATGTGTCAGTTATAAATGGCAATTTATTCAGTGTAAATCAAGTGATTGTTGTGTTAAGTGATTATTGTAGGGTAGTTAACATTATTATTGTGTGTGGACAAATTTAACTTGAATTATTGTACAAGTTGATTACAAATTGTTATTTGTGATTAATTAAACCTGGTTATTGGGTCAATCCATTTCAAGTGGTCCAGCACCACAGAACACAGGTTGCCTCACCATCTCAGGAAAAATTCATATTTTGTGCATTCACTTATGTTTTGGTAGTTCAAAAAATTTGTGTTTATATTTTTACTGTATCCAGTTCACAAATGGCGGCCATTTTTGTTTTAAGCCGCACACCATATTTTGCATTCCCAGACATTTAGGGTTGTCTAAATTACTCAGCACTGGGTTGTCCTAGGCTTTTCAAATAAACTGCATTGGATTCAGTACATTCTGGCCTACAAATCAAATCCATATTTACCTACCTAATATGTTTGGTTCAGATAATCTTTGTAGTCAAAATTATCAAACGCAAATGAACAAAATTAGATTTTCGGAGTATTATTTCTCAAAGAAGGAACAGATTCGCAGCCTTATTTTTGTCTGTGCTTTTATATATAGGAGTGTAGGTACTTTATATAAAATATCAATGGTAAGTAGCTTAACCTTTACAAATTACACCCTCTTAAAAATTGAAATTTTGAATTTCTCCCAAATTTTCAGCTGTAATATCTCTGTTGGGTGACCAGATAAAAATCCGAAAATTGCATACATAAAAGCTCTCTATGCTACCAAACTTCAGTATAAATTTAATCTTTGACATCCAACTCAAAGTAGATACCAAAAAATTGTGAATTTAAGCAAAAACTGGTATGCCTGCCAGCGAATGACTATTTTAGATAATGAGTTTTTATTATGTGTGTATTAACCATGTTGCTTTCATTGTATTGCATTATATTCGTAGACTATAAGGGATTCTCATGCTAGAGTAAGGATGTATTTGTATTAGTAGAAATGTTTAGGTTAAGTCATTGAAACAAAAATTAGAAAAAAGAGGAAGAGAATTTTTTGATAAACGAGTATTTTTTGAATTTTGGATTTTTTAAATTTTTGATAAATTTTAAAAGAAAGTTTTATTCTTATGTGTTATGGTAATATGTAACGGTAGAGTGTGTGAGCCCAGTATTTGCTAAAGGCAGCCCAGCTTGCAAAAAAGGGGATCCATATCGGCGGAGGAGCTGGGATAATTTTAGCCAGGGATTGAGGATTTTGGGGGTAGCATGTTAGAAGGCGAGGTGCGCCGTGGTGCGAGTCTGATCGATTTCTCGGTGTTGGGATCTCTAACGGAGAAGTCCAGTGATCTCGTTCAGATGAGTCCATGGTCGCTGAGCCAGGGGGGTCTTGTACCCATGCAGAGTAAGAACCAGGGGGTTGTTGGCACCAGTTCCTCACCGGTCCTCTTCGGGGTTTATCGATGAGATTTCTTCTGTTGTGGACAGCAGAATTCTCATCGAGGGGGTATTGTAGCGGGTCATTTTTGGGTGTTTTTATTTTTAACCATTTGGGGCATTATTATATTGTTACTTATTTCGTTTTCGGGCGGACTGGTATAATAAATTTGAAAAAACTGTAATTGTATTGTGCAACGTTATTTAACAAGCAACAGCACGAGGTTGAGAAACAGAGTTTGGAACAAAAGCGACACGCAATTTCAGTGGTGTAACGGCAGAAGAATTTACCTCCACCAAAATTCTAAGAACTCTGTGCATGTGTTTTGACGCCCGTATGCAACTCAGCCGGGCGGGGATCGGCACTGACGCCGTGAGTGACAACGCAGTTGAGACCAACATGGCGCTGGGACGAGAAGTTATTAGTTCTAAGTGACCGGCTACCGGAAAACCAGCGTCAAACTCCGCCTACTGTGAGCGACATCAGCAGAGCAGATGCCAATATCAGCCTCTGGACACACACACATGCCAGTTATAATCCATGCATAAAATGGTTATGCCACCGCAATTAATCACCAACGGCGACTAAAACCGGATGGCCGTGACTGCTCATTTCCCGCGACTCGAGGAAAGCACATTGTCCAGTTCGTCACTGACTGTGTCGGCGCCGACACGTGAGCTAAACACGCTCATATAATTTCATCAGTATTCAATAATGAAAGTGAAG